>JAPMOR010052967.1:7857-23781 GCA_026543865.1 Argiope aurantia | reverse complement strand
TAAATTTAAAAGAAATTTTAAGTTCCAACCTCTCGCACATGCGCAAAAATCATTCAGATTTTTAGCATTGGGCTTTTTGACCCGATTCCCATTATTTTTCAAAGTTGAAATGATAGTATATGTTAAGATTCTTAGACTGTGACTGGCTGTAAAGTCTGTGTAACCTGGTGGAATGAACTATAGGTTCAGGCGCTGCATTTTGCAGGTCGTCAGATCGAGTCCCGTATCAAAATAATAGTTTGAGACACGTTTCTTTTTTTTAAAATATTTTTTTAATATTATTCTCCATGCCCATTCAACATTTACTGTGAATTTTTCCAACTTTTATACTTGAAAAATAAAATTTTACTTCAAAAAATCTATAAATTTAAAAGAAATTTTAAGATCCAACAAACAAAATTAAACCAAACAATTGCCAGAAAATATCATACACAAAGAATGTAAAACTAAATTAAGATGAAAATTGTCAGTTGAAAAAGAGTAAATATGCTGAAATATGTTAACGTGATTCCGATGAATAGTGCTAAAGTAAGTAATCATATATCCCAATTTTAATTGATTTCAAATGGTCAAAGTCTTTAATTTAAATATTTTTTGTATCCTTATTTATTTTACTTCTAATGAAGTCCAGAAAAGGGCATCGAATAACAATTTTTGATATTTTTCTAATCAAAGTTTGTATACGTTGATCACATAAACTTGTTATCGGATAAAAAAAATCTTAACTTAAATCTTTAAGAACCGAATAACAATAAATGTCCAAAAAAAGATGTGGTATCTAATTAGGAAGATAGATGTTTTATAGGTTTGAGTATTCTGGGCCTTTTCCTTAAAAACGAGACCTTTTTCTTAATAATAGTATTCATAGCCAATGAGTATTGTTCCTGCTTTCAACTTTTCTCCGTGGGAATTTTTAGTCTACTTTCGCTGGATTTGGTTAATAATTGGGAGACATATTTTGGTTTGTAATGAAGTATAAAAAATGCATCAAATCTTTTGAACTTGAGAAATAATATTTCATTGAATCTTTTTTTATTTTCTGATAGAAATTATGTAAGAAAAGCGATGCAACTGCTTGTCATACGTGGTAAGCAATTTTAAGGTAGAATTATCAATTAATTAGGGATTAATGAAGCGTTGTATCGTGCTATGAAATGGATGATATTACTAGATTCTCGGCTTCAAAACTGGAGGGTTATGATTATGACGCATGTTAAATAAATAGAAAGTCATTACTTTAATCAAGTAGAAAAATGAAATAACTATCAAAATCTTAATATGGCTAAACGTGAACTACCTCCAAAACCCTAGATAAATTTTTGTTGTTTTGAAAAATAGAAACTACAGATATCATAAATCTCACATTCAGATGCTATCACACTGATTAAGGGTACAAATAGAATACTAAATAGATTTTAATATTTTGAAGTTGAATCGAAAATGATAGCTGCTTCTTTCTGACCAAAATGAAAATGAAGATAATTTAGATGCGGGAATTCGAATTTTCAACGGATTCTTTAAATGTAAAATTTTTGAGAATTTTTTTTTTATTTGGTTACCCAAAAATATTTGAAAAATGCTGGGATCGATTTGTAAAATAATACCAACTTTATTTTAGAAAAGATATATAGAAAATTAAAGAAATTTCAAATTAAAATAGAAGAAATTGAACAGAATGATATGAGGAAGTTGTAATTTTATTCGAAACATTTTTAAGAGTGAATCGATCCTATTTGATGCCTTATGCTTTAAGAGTTCAGAGACACATAAATCTTCAAATTTTGCAAAATTTCATTTAATTAAAAAATTCTTTCTTTCTGTTTATAATGACGTTTGAATCATTCTTTCATCTTAATTATAAAAAGAAATATAATTATTTTTGTGGTGTGTTGTTTTGAAAATCGAGCACTCAGAAAACTTTTGTCATGCTCTACGTGCACAATTAAAAGATTGAGTGAGGCGTAAGGGCGTAAGGAGTATAAGTGTCATTTTAGGAATAAGTGAAAAATATTGTTGAATATAATAAAGTGATAGAACAAAATATTCCTTTGTTATCCGCAGAATATTATTATTCCAAACTTAACTTAGTTTCATTTTTAACAATGAATTTTATATCATTTAAACATGTCCATATCATATAAAAATACATAACAGTTAGGAGTCCTTATTATTCCAAATTTCAGTTTCTAACAATGCATTTTACAATATTTCAGCAATATCAAAAATCATTATTACCGAGACTCATCTTCTGAAGGCGTCATTTCACCATCATATTGAAGCAGAACTTTCTATTTGCTCTGATTAGTTCAGAAGAAAATCCCATCGAAATAAACTGAAATGTTGACCATCTTGTTTTTATTGCAGGTAAGTTCATTCTCTATTATATTTTTCGGAAAGTACGGAGCGATAGACGATCAATCCCTTTTTCGGTTTGGATCAACATTTGGTCGAGGACTTTACTATATTTATTAAATCCGTGTACTGAATTTTATCACTCTAGCCCTTTTTGGTTTGCAGTTATCGTGTTTACCTTCAAACAGCCGGACAAACAGACTTCCTCTGAAGGAATTGTGCTCAAAATTCGGCAGAAATCTGTAAATTTTGTGAAAAGATTGTATACCAAATTACAAACATCTAATATCTCAAAGCATTTTTGAGTTATTTTTGTCGTCAACAGACACTCGATCAAAGAGCCAGCCATAATGCCAAAAAATGAATATTTGAAAAGAAGGTCTAAAATTTGGAGATTCGCCAAAATGTCGACTTCGAATTTCTTGCGATTGCAATAATTTTTCTATACTTCGCATACGTGAAAATAAAAAGTTAATGGAGTATTTATTTGTTCAGAAACTTTTTGATAGTTATGAAATTGTGCAGTTCTTATCTGAAAATCAGAAATGTGTAAGTGAATTTAGCTAGGCATTTGAGTTAAATTTAATCCGACAAATTAAGAATAATAATTTCAGGCCAGCATATTAAATTCCAAAAAGCTGCGGTAGCTTCCCCGTTACTTTCTCACAACTCTTTTACATACTCTTAAATATTATGACTTCTCTTTCTGCGCAAAATGCTGGAGTTTGTGCACGGTTATGAACTTCAAAGGTACTCAAATTTTATTTTCAGAATGCCGTTTGTTAGAAATTTCAGATTTCTAGTACAAGAGAGAAAACTGACTTTACGTCTTGTGGATTTTATCTTTCAGTCAATTGAAACAGCTCTTTGACTGGGATCGATCATTTCAGTGGCAAGAGTGCATATCTTATTTCACTTTAAGAAACTGAAATATTTTTAAGTTGTTGCATATGCATAGATAGAGAAACCAGACCTACAGAAGGCTAATTTTGAAACAGACGTAAAATTTTACAAAGATCTTTGGTTTGAATTTTAAAACTATGATCCATATTTCATTATGTAAGTTGATTTGTTCTTGAATTCTCATGTATTCTAAAGTACAGACTGACAGATGTTCAATCCTTTTATTACAAATTTGATTGTAATTTTATATACTAAATTTTAACCGTTTAGCTCAAAACCTTCTTGAGTTTTGGTATTCTAAGACAGATATAACTCCAAAAATGCGTTTTTCCGAAATAGGGAATTCTGAAAGACTTGTTACGTCGTTCTACAGTAAAGAACGATTATAGTACATCTTCTTTTCTCTGTTTATGAGAAAGTAAAAAGCTACTATACAAAAATTCGATTATACCGTGAAATTATTAAGACATCAATTTGGCGTTTAATTAAATGTTTTATTAATAATCATAAAAAATATATTCTTTCTGTATTTGATTTCAAATCAAAAATATAGACCAAAATGTTGCAAAATCGCAACGAATTAATTTGTGATGCATATTAGAAAAACGAGAAAAAAGTATCAAGTTTGAAACAAGCTGAGGTGGTTTCCTCAGAAGTTTCTCGTATAAATTCTAATAAAGGTGTTATCTCAGCAAAAGACTAGCGTGGTGTAAGCTTGCAAGAGTTACGAAGTTTAGCCTTTGTGGAGAATTTAACATTCTTACTGAATCTATTGTGTCATCCTTGGCGACTTATTTGGCGATAAATCAATGGCATATGATTAAAATTATCCAAAAATCTAATTTGTGATTTAGACACGTTTATTCCAAACGATTGAAATACAAATTTGATACAGAATTGCACTTGTGGTCACAAAATCCTATATCAAATTTCAAATATTTGTCATTGCGTTTTTTTGTTGTTGTTGTTGTTTTTGTTATAGCGTTTACATGTTTCTGAAAGTACAGACAAACCGACGGCTAACCTCTTATTGGATTTAGTAAAAATATTAATTGGTGTTTATACTATGGATGTTAAATCTAAGTACTTAATTTTATATATCTTATCTCTCTTCGTTTTGTAATTATCGTGTTATTTGACCAGTCGGATATATAGACTTCCTTTGAAAGGATTTTGATCAACATTTAAGAGAAATCTAAATTTGATGTTGTTGCTTATCCTCAAAAGATCTGACATATGACAGATCAGCTCCAGTAGGTTGTTGACCACCAAAAAATGTAATAAGGGGAGAGGATGTTAAGTCTGCTTGAAAGTCCGATGCAATCCAGAATGTGATCCAGTGAAGCTGGATAGTCACAGCATTTTTTTACAAGTGGGATGGATTTTTCTACCATTTTCAAAGGAAAGATACTTAAGGTTACCACTTTTTAGACACTTAAGGTGACCACTTTTTAGTCTAGCCAGAGCAGTCTGGATACAATGGTCGCATTTCATTTCCAGCAGAGTGCCAGGGGATATTTCCGTGTACCATTGGTGCGCAGATGGAATACGCCACATTAAACTGAGTTTAGATTTTTTTTATTTGAGTATAGTTCATGATAAATAAGCAAAGAGACAGAGACTGTTTCATTCTCACTACCCTCTTTCGCTAATCTATCAGCGATCTATCATTATCATTAATGTTTACGTATGATGCGATCCATTAGAGGTGGGCGTCGTGGTTCTGAGATCTTCCTCAGTCTGAGCAGAATAGATACGCTGGCTTCATCATCTGCAGAGTACCAGTCACTAAGATATTGTAGTGCACTGCAATTCTCTGATAAAATCCATAGCTCCCTAAAATCAAAATCATATGATAGCATCAAGCACTACATTAATCGCAATTCACTCGCTCCTGAAGACAGAGAAAGTGTCGGATTTGCGCTACTTTGTTGTGGTCTCAGGGTGAGTGGAGGGGGTTCTAACATAAATACCGCTGCCAATACGATCTTCTGTACGACTATCATCAGTATAGACCTGCAGTGCATCATTAAGAATGCAACTAATAATTTCTAGAGCCATCTGTCTAAGATGGTCTTCATGGTGAGTTTTTTATTTTTTGTAGTAGATTTCAAATCAAAGTGGAAGAAAACTCTCGGTAATCCCTCTGAGGGATCCATGCAGGATCTTAAAGACAGACGTTCAAAGTCCCATGAGATAAGGTTTTGTGTTTCTACCAAGCTTTCTACCAAGCAAGGGCAATATTTCTTGAGTCTTTGATTGTTGTGCTAAGAATGCAGATGCGAGGAAGTACGATGTGTTGCACGTAGCTGTATATTTTATTAAAGTACTTAACTAAATTGGCTCTTCTTCCAATATAAAGTGGCTGTAAGTTGGTCTCGAATAGAGCTATAAAAGAAGGGCAGCTATTTCTGAGTCCGAGAATAATGCGAGCGCCACTCAGTTACACCTTCTAATTTCTGAAGATTGGTTTCAGACGCACAGGAATAAATTGGGTAACCGTACCCAAGAATAGATCTTACTAGCGAAATATATGTGGTTCTAAGAGTGTTCGCATCAGCTCCCCAATATCTGCCAGCTGGATATTTGAGGATGTTTAAGCTCTTACGGGCTTTCGAAACCAAATGGTCCTTATGTCTGTTACTGTTGAATTCAGGATCAAAATTTGATGTAAAGACAATGTACAAAATTTTATGTATCTTATTCAACATGCTTTGGAGTACTCTTTGATGCAAACAGACATGTTTTTAGGGAGATCTAAAAACATGAAAATTCGTCAAAATCTAGAGTTCGAATTTTTTGATGATTTCAATACTTTCTCTGCCACTTCGTATAAGAGTAAGTAAAACCAATTTTTCGAGATTTATTGAGTTATAGTTCAATGTTTTTATCATCAAAAATCTAACTTTTCCGGTACTTTTTATTAGAAACAAAACATTTTACATCAATTTTAAATTTAAGCGAAAAATGAATGCATTTCAAACTAGCTAATTTTGAAATATGAAAATCTCTCCTATGAACAGTAATTTAAAATTGGCGAGAATCGCATTTCTCTTGCATATGATGCAGTATTTGGTACATATGGAGTATATTTAATTGCTTCGACTTTGCGGAAAGTAAGATCTTTCCATATGATGTTGTATGCGCGTATGATATTTTTATTCCTTTTATACATTTTTCAACTTATGCAAATACCTGCTATAAATCTATAGTTAAAAGTAATCTTACCACATGTGTAAGAGCAAGGAATGTTAAATTTAATATTGAAATTCCTTTGTGTTTCGTATAAAACCGACATTAGGTCGTTTTATTGATGCTTTTGAATTAAAAAAATTGTGCCTCATTAGCTGAGGATACTGTATGCTCTGGCTGCGTCGACTTTTATCCTTAGTGTCCTTATTTGTTCTTCTTTATTATAGAGATTTTTCTATGATCCGTCATATTAATCTATTGGCTATGCTAGATAGTGATCTGCCGTTAAGTTGCAAGAATGTATATGTATAAATTCGTAGTTTTAAAGAAATTTTAGACATGATCCTCTCAAACAAGTATTAACTCTTGTTTTTCGGGTACAATTCGGTTTTATCGGCGACCAAAAAGCGACCAGAATAAATTTCACCAAATTATAGAAATATGTTCAATTGCATTACTATTTATTATAAGAAATTCTGAACGTGCGAATCACATGCTGTATAGTTTGACGATTAAAATCGCCAAATTGGCGACATTCTTTCTTGGCGGTTTTTTATAATCGTCATGTTCCGTTTTTCGTCAGCAACATACTTAGATATAAAACGGAAGAAGTAAACTCTGCTAAATCCAAAACCTAAATTTGAGATGCATGATGGAAAAATCAGGCATGAAATCCGGTTTGAGAGGTAGGTTGTTAGCTTAGCTGTCATCTTAGTCCTCTTTGAAAGAATCGCCAAAATTGAACTGACCAAGCCACGCCATGACCACCAAAATGAATCTGAATGATAGACCCATTAGCCTTAACTGATGAATTGAAGGTAGAATTCTAAAAAAAGATTTTCTTCTAAGTGCAAAAAATAAAAAATAAAATAAAAATAAAAAGTAAAAGTAAAAGGAGGTACATTTCCTACGGAAATTGTGATAATGCAGCCCTTTTTTATACCCACTCCAAGAATTTATTTGATTTACTTTTTATGAGTTTGTTGTAACAAAAATCATTCTTGTCTTTGCTGCGATAAATGTATCTTATCGTTTCAGGAAAAACGAGAATTCGTTTACTTTCCATCCACTCAGCGATTCTCATCCATGCATTCAATGATTTTTAGTTTATTTACTTTTTCAATAAGTATATAATTTATCAAATTGTTTCAGTTTTGCTAAATTAGAAGTTGAAACCTTATTTCAGGAATAAGCGAAAAATATTGTTCACTGTAACAGAGCGCTAGAATAGCATATACCATTGTTACCAGTCGAAAATTATCGTTCCAAATTTAATTTGGTTTCTTTTTTAACAGGCCTTTTTCCATCATAAGAATATGTTGTTATCCTATAACAATACATACAAACTGTTCAGTGATGATTCTTATTGTACCAAATTTCAGTTTCTAACAATGCATTTTACATTATTTCAGCAGTGTGAAAAGTCATTATTACTGAAATTCTTCTCCGATAAGCGTCATTTCACCATCATGAAGAGTTGTTAGCAGAACTTTGTGTTTGCTCGGATTAGTTCAGAAGAAATTCCCATCGAAATAAGCCGAAATATTGGCAATCTTCTTTTCAGTACAGGTAAGTTCTTTCTCTATAAAGCATTTTATATATACTGCTGCAAATATTTTTAAATAATGTTTTAACTAAAATGTTTTTCATAATTTAAACAATATCGAAAACTTTAATATCAAGATGATCCCAGGAAAAAGTGTTTTCAGATATATCTTGCGAATCTACGTAAAAAAATTATTTTAATTAAAAGAAATTTTTCTCTTAGCGTCTTTAAAGATTTGCAATCTTCTGGTACGGAAACAGGTTTACAATAAACACCTCAATAAGCAATTAATAGTCTTCTGATGTATATGTTAAAAAGAAATCATTTGTTCACAGTTTGTAAAAGATTTTAATTTTCTAAGAATCCGAAAACGTCTTTTAACTACTTTTCTTATCTCACACTTTAAACTGGATTTGAAAATAAAACATGGTTTCCCTACAATTGATGTTGTTTTGAAATGAATATTTTGCATGATGCCAGTTAGATAAATATAATTTTGTGTTTCTTTCGTAATATCACCTTGTTTAAATTTCGTTAATAATCAGTTAAATTCGCAATGCGAGAAATTATATAATGTCAGTATTTCTTAGGTATTGCATTTTGTAGAGCGAAAGCAACTGAGCAGTTAATAAAACCATATGGTATAATAGCCTGTTATATATTGCAATATTCAAGCATTCACGTTTAAATTAGCAAAAGTATTACCTCTTGAAAAATTCAAATTTGTTTGAACTGTGACTCATTTCAGTGCACACTTAAACTCTTCCGATATTTCTGAAATAATCTAAAAAAATTCACTTAACATATAAATTTAAGTGAAAAATGAGCATGGTTTGAAGTAAATAACTTTTCAATATGAGAATATCTCCCATAAACAGCAATTTAATAAAAAATTGGTGGAAAAAATTATTTTCGCTAGGTGTATATTAGATTGCATTCAGTTGCTTCGATTCTGCGGAAAATACATTTTTTTCATATTCTGTCTTTAGGTGCATATATGATATTTTTTGCTTCTTTTATACAATTTCCTTTTTTAAAAATTTAAACAGAATTGAAAATTTAAATTTTAAACAAATATATCTTAATGAATAGCAGTTATCTGTATCATAGGTCTACGTTTGATTCTTTGAATACTATTTAAAATTTTTCTGCGGAAATTGAAGTAAGTTTAATAATGAAGAAATTATATCCTCAATGACAAAAAAATGAATGAATAATATAATGAAAAAATAAATCAGCAAGAGTGGTCTCTCTAAAACTTTCTCGCAGACTCTATTAAGGATATTATCCCATATAATGCCTTGCATGACATTTGCCATTAATTGTTACGAAATTTTAACCTTTGGCTTGAATTTATCATTTTTTATTAAATCTATGGTGTTATTCTTGGCGAGTTTTTTTAGTGATGAATCCCTGGCATGCGGTGGATAATATCTGTAAAATATATTTGTTTTTAAACACGTCTTTCCTAACCGATTGAAAAATAATTGAGACAGAACTTTACTTGTAGTCACAAAATGACAAATCAAATTTGATATATTTTAGTCATTGAGTTTATGAGCTATCGCGCTTATATTTTTCTGGAAGTGCAGGCCGTTAGACGGTCCATCCCTTGTTGGATTTGACTCAACATTTGATTCGTGCTATCGATATTAAATCGTGCTTATAGACATTGGTGTCTTGGCTATGGATATTAATTCTATATTAAGGTTCCAAATTCTATCCATGCAGCTTCCTTCGTTTTGTAATGATCGCGTTATTTTCGAACACCCGGACAAAGGGATTCGTTTATAATGGACTTTCATTAAAATTTAATAGAAATATATAAAATGAGTGCATTTTATCCGTCTAGCTCAAAGCATTTTTTAGTTGTTTTTATGACCGGCAAACAGACGGACAGACAGACATAAAGCCAAAAACGCGTTTTTCGATTTTAAGGAAATCTAAAAGTTGGAAATTCATCAAAAACTCGAATTCGAGTTTTTTAGACGATTACAACATTTTTTTTGTTCTTTGTATAAGAGTAAATTAAAAGCTAATTGAATCTATTTGCTTTGAATTTTTTTATAGTTATGAAAATGTTGCGCAGTTTTCATGTAAAAACTTTAATTGCGTAAGTAAATTTGGCTGCGTTATGGCTATATAAAATTAATCTAATAACGTCGGAGGGAAAATTTCAGGCCAGCATATCAAATTAAAACAAGCGATTGGGGTACTTCCTACAACTTTACGCTATTCTTTTATTATTATTATGTCTTATTATTAAGTCTTATGATTGTTTCTTATGCAAAAAATTTTGGACTTTGCGCACTCAAGAGTACACAAATTTTTGCTTTCAGAATGCCAAATATTAGAGATTTGTACTTCTTAGTTTAATTGGAAAAAATGATTATGCGTCTTTGAAACTTTATTCTTCAGCAAATGGAAACAAAATTTTGATAAGAAATTATGATTTCAGTGACAAGAGTGTATACTTTATTTCATTGATAAAATATTAACTTTTTTTTGAATCCATGCATATACATATATGCGAAAATACAGAATACAGAGAGTCAACCCTTAAACAGATTTAGTGCAAAACTGTATAAGGATCTTCACTTTGAATTTTAAATCTGTTTCCATATTCCATTTTTCCGAGATGATTTGTTCTTGAGTTATCGCCTTTACAGTGATGCGGGAGTACAGGGATTGAACAGATGATGAATCCCATAACGGATTTTATTCGAAATGTATCCAGAAACCAGAAGTTAAATCTGTGTACTAAATTCTGTCTAGCTAGCTTATTTTTTTTCCGCAAGAAGCGGGTCCGCCTTTATTCGAATTTCCAGATTTCCTGAGAATGAATTTTGCTCGAAATTCCATAGAAATCTACAAATTCGCTGTTAAGACAACATGACCCATTTGTACGGTTTTGCTGAAAGCCTTCTGGAGTTATAGTATTCAACGTTAGACAGACAGACAAACATAATTCTAAAAATCTGTTTTTCAGGAACAGGCAGTCTGAAATTTAAGAACTTGTCCAACTTTCACCATAAATTTTTGAGACTTATAATATTCCTCTTTTCTTTATTTATATGAGAATGCAAAAAGCAATTATTGAGAAATTCCAATACACATTAAAATTATTAAAACATAGGCTTTGTGTTTTTGTTGGGGGGGGGGGGGAATAATAGCCAAAAAATATTTTTCTAGCTTTTCACAAACTGCAAACTTAAAATCAAAATTATAGACGTGAACACTGCCAAATCACAACGCATGAATTTAAATTCATAATGGAAAAGTCAGAAATAAAATGATGCTCTGCCGCCGTCTTTTCACAAAATTTGGCGTCGTTCTTGTTCTGATGTCGACTTCGTCATTTCGTAAAGAAGCTTCGATCACTGTCAACTGAGCTCTTCCTGCTTTGCCGTAAGAACCAAAAGGAAATTTGAATAACAGGTCCTAACGACATCAACAGGGGATCTGAATGCGTAGTCCTAATGGTGATTATCCTGTGAGACACACCTTATTAGAAGGAGGTACACCTCGACATCAGAATTGAGTAAACTCCATCGAAAATATTATATCCATAAAAAAGGGTTTGATTCAATATGTTTTTGGGTAATCAGGAACACAAGCCATAAGAATTTTTGCTCAAGGAATCGTATAAGTTTATATCGGAAAAAAGAATAGCACACTTACTTATACTTCATTTTCTGATCTCTATATTCTACAATTTTTCAGCTTATCAGTTTTTCATGAAAAATAATGAACAAATATACTATTAATGAACAAATTATTTCTATTTAATTAAATTTCTCAAGACCACGACTCATTTTAGAAATAAATAGGAAATAGCTTAAACAAGGGAGAAAATAGTTGAATATGAAAATTCTTTATGACAGAATGTAATGTTGTTCCTTATGGAATATTATTGCTCCAAATATAATTTAGCCTCGTTCCTTAAAAATGCTTCTTACATTATTCGAACAAATGTTGATTTTTCTTTAGTAGATTTTTGCTAGAAGTCGTAATTATTCCAAACTTCAGTATCAAAAAATAAACAATACCAAAACTCATTGTAAATTAGATTCAATTTCAGAAAAATATTTTCACCGCTATTTTGAAGAGTTGTAAACAGAACTTTTTTTATTCCTGTTCCTTAACAAGTAAATCTTGTCTTGATAAGACTAATAGTGTGCAATATTTTCAATAAATGTTAGTAATAAATATTTTTGTGATGTAGCGAAATTTTAAACAAAATTTGACAGAAAATCCTTCACGTAGAATTACTGTTATTTGATAATTAATTTAAGACACCATTTTTTTGTCAAGTGTGAAAATTTCTGTTATAAAATGATGACTCAGAAATTTATTAACACTTAAGTTTCTTTATCCCACTTGAATCTTGAAACTTTGTTAAGGATTGGATACCAGAAAAATGGATGAATTGTTCCAGGATTTCTTTCTTATTTAACTACTCAATTTTTTTTAACATTCAGTTTCAAATTAAATAATAAAAATATTTAGCTTTGTATTTTTATTTCAAGTGTTTTCTCTTTCCTTGTGAGGAAAGTATTTATTTATTAAAATTACAACAGGTGTTAACGATGTGAAAAAACATCTTAAAATGGTTTTATAATTTAATTTTGTATTTCTAAAAACCCTGGCTACCCAAAGAAAGAATATTTCTCAAATTTTCATAGGCATTAAATCCTAGAGTGTTAAAAGACAAATAGAAGACATATTTATAAAGGTTCTGCTAATTACGCTTTGCATATTTATAATCCTTATTTATGCCACGTTTCTTAAAATAAGTTTTAATCCTAAATGAGAAATATTAAACTTTTGTTAAATCACTAACTTATCTTCTCAATAGAAACGTATTCATAAATTATGTAAATTATTGAAATAATTCATCGCCACAGTGTTTTATACAATAAGAAAATTTTCAAGCAAATAAAAGTTCCGGCCAATGATATATTTTGGTATGTAGGAATATATTAAAGGAATAAGAAGGATTATAAACATTATTATAATTTAAAAAAATCGGTACTTTTCCATTATACCGGCGCAGGCAATAAAGTCGCCAAACGGAATATCGCGTCTGCTTGATGTGATTTGTTCCGGTGACTTTGTGCTGTCGCCAAAAAGTCTGCTTGGCGAGATTTGTGCCTGTATAATCGAAAAGTACCAAAAATTCACCTTTGCTTACTGTTGACTTTGAATGATAATATGACAAAATTTATAGATTTAAGAAATAGAAAGAGGTGTTTCAATTTTTCTCTTCCTAGTGTCGTTATTTCTTCTTATGGTAATTATTGGTTGTAACAGCGACCAAAATGCGCAACGAAAAAATTTCGCCAATTTGGCGATTTTAATTGTCATGTTATATAGCATGTGATACGCACATTCAAAATTTTTCATAATAAATAATTATACACTTGAGAATATTTTTAAAATGCAGCGAAATTTTTTCTTGGTGCTTTTTGGTCTCCGTTACAACCGAATTGTACTCTTCTTATTTATTATAGTGACTTTTTCTGTGATCCTTCATATTATCTATTGATTATTCCCACCAGTGTTATGTAATCAATATGCAAAAATCATATTATTTATATATACATATATATAAAGTTGAAGTTTTAAAAAACTATTTTTAATAGCTATGGTACATTAAAATATTTTAGTATTGAGTTTGGCTTAAGAAAAGTGATTTATTTGGCTTATTAGATAAATTTATTTTCATTTATTAGTTTATGGTTAAATAACGAATCAAGACATGCCATTTTGTAGGAAATAAGGAAATAAAGTATCGTATTTTCTGTCTTATTTAAACATTTGTCAGATCTTATGTCAATCTACATAACTTAATACAAAGATTGATGAATTTCGGGTATAATTTGATTTTAACGGCGACAAAAAATGCGCCAAGGAAAAAATGTCACCAAATTTTAAAAATATACTCGCTTACGCTATAAGAACGCTATATAGTTTGACGACTGAAATCGCCAAATTGGCGTAATTTCTTTTTAACGCTTTTCGGTTGCGTTAAAAAGAAACCGACAAGTACCGAATCTGGTGGGAAAGCTTATTTCCTATGGCCTTAGAAAGAGTTAAAGAAGAAAAATAATTTTTAGATATAATCCTCAAAAATAAATATCCAAACTTGTTTTTAGGCAACAACATATATAGATATAAAATGGAAGAAGTAATCATTGCTAAATACAAAACCTGAATTGGAGTTTCATGATGGAAAAATCAGAAATAAAACGTCATTTGAGAAGTGGATTGTTGGCTTAGCTGTAGTCTTAGTCATCTTTGAAATGAATTCCGATCGCCAAAATTGAATTAAGCAACGCCAAGACCAGCCAAAGAAATCTGAGTGATAGGCTCATTTCCATTATTTAATGAACTCAAGGTAGAATTCTAAGGCGCATTTTCTTCTAAGAGCGAAAAAAAAAGTAAAATAAGTTATATTTCCTCAAAGAAATTGAGACAACTAACTCAACCCTTTAATATACCTTTCCCACTCTTTATTTATTTATTTATTTGAGTTTGCTTTAACAGAAATAATTCTTTTTTATGCTGCACCAAACGCATATTATTGGTTACAGGAGAAGCGGGAATCCATTTATTTTCCTTGCGGCATCTTATCCACATATTCAGGGATTTTTTTTTAATTTTTCGTTTTTAATTACAGATATAATTTACTAAAATGATTCAGTTTTACTAAATTAAGTTCTGCGATCCACTGCCATTTCGGGAATAAACGAAAAAAAAATAGCTTAAACAATGAAAAACATAGTTGAATGTGACAATGTTCTAGAATAGAATATAGCATTGTTACCTGGGGAAAATTATTGCTCCAAATTTAATTTAGTTTCATTTTTAACAGTCTTTTTTATATCACAAAAATATGCTGATTTCCTATAACAATGCATCCGTTAGATAAGGATCGTTATTATTCTAAATTTCAGTTTCTAACAATGCATTTTACACTATTTCAGCAATTTCAAAAATCATTATTACCGAGACTCATCTTCGGAAAGCGTCATTTCATCAACATATTGAAGAGCTATTAGCAGAACTTTTTGTTACCTCTGATTAGTTGAGAAGAAAATCCCATAGAAATAAACTGAAATGTTGACCATCTTGTTTTTAACGCAGGTAAATTCCTTCTTTATAAATCCTTTTGCTCCGATGATGCCAGGAAAAAGTGTTTGTACATATATCTTGGAAATTTATTTGAACAAATAATTTTCTTTTCTCAAGAATTTAAAAGAAACATTTCTTTGAACATTTTTAAACATGAGCCTTGCTGTTGTATAGTAATAGGTTTATAATGAGTATAATAAAATGAGTATCTTTCGAATGTGCATGTTAAAAGAGAAATAATTTTTGAAGAATCTTAATTTCCTTGGAATCCAAATATTTCTTTTAGCTGCAATTATTAGACTTCTATCTCTCCCTTATTAGATAAATTTTCTTATTGTAAAATTTAAGTTGAATTGAAAAATAAAATAAAAATTAAGATTTTACTGCAACTGATATTTTGAAATGAATATTTTGCACGATGCCAATAAGATAACTATATTTTTATCGTCTTTTTTTCATAATTTCATTTCTTTAAATTCCGTAAATAATAAATTCAATTCACAATGTATCAAAAAGTTAATATCATTATGAAGTATTGCATTTAATCACGAGGAAGTATTTCGCAAAATGGTAAAAGCACAGATTATTACAAACTGTATTACTATATATCCTATTATTCAATCATTCATATTTAAAATAAATTTAAAATATTTAAATGTTTAAATAAATAAATATTCAAGCACTCATCTTTAAACTGGTAAAATCATTGCCGTTGTGAAAAATGATTTTTAGAAAAAAATGATTTTAAATTCAACCTTTTTATAATCAAAACTTAGATTTTTCTGGCATTTCTG
>JAPMOR010052966.1:0-10553 GCA_026543865.1 Argiope aurantia | reverse complement strand
TATATAAATTAATTATAGATTGTGACAAAAATAAAATATTTCAAAATGGAAAAATTATTACTAATTTGCATACCAATAATAATTATATGTCTTTACATATTGTTGAAAATAATAACACTAGTGATAATAAGGTCAAGGTAGTGAATACCTCAGAGGAAATTTTCCCACCTCTGACTGTAAATAAACTATCTGGACCTGTGTTATCTCTGGTGTCAGAATATTCTCATGTGTTTGCAAAAAATAAATATGATGTTGGTAAAATAAGAATGGAACCCCCTAGAATAAATTTAACATCTGATTTACCAGTTTCACAAAGGGCTTATAGAACCTCTGCTACTGATGAAATTGAAATAAATAAGCAAATTAAAAATTTGTTAGATGCAGGTTTAATAAAAGAATCTACTAGTAACTATTCCTCTCCTGTAACATTAGCATATAAAAAAGATGAAAATAGAAAAAGTCGTCTTTGCATTGATTATCGTAAAATTAATTCCCGTTGCAAATCTGAGGCGGAGCCTCTCCCTAGAATAGATACCTTATTAGATAAATTAAGTACTGCTAAAGTTTTTTCAACTTTGGATCTTGCATCTGGATATTGGCACATACCTTTGCATGAACAAGATAAAAATAAATTGGTATTTGTAACTACTGAAGGTTTATATGAATTTCAAGTCCTACCTTTTGGCTTTAAAAATGCACCTGCAATATTCAATAGAACTATTCGTAGAATTTTAAATAAACATAAATTTTCAAATTTTGCATGTCACTATTTTGATGACATAGTAGTTTTCTCTAATTCATTAGAGGAACATTATGATAATTTAAAACAGATTTTTCAAATGTGCGAAAAAGAAAACATTAAATTAAAATTTTCTAAATGTGTGTTTGCTCAAGATAAAATTAATTTCTTGGGGTATGAAGTCAAAGAAGGATGCATTTCTCCTGATAATCATAATATTGAAAGTATTAAAAAATTACAACCTCCAAAAAATGTCAAGCAACTTCAAGGTTTTCATGGCTCTGTAAACGTTTATAATAAGTTTATTGATTCTTATGCTAAAATAAGAGAACCCTTAAATAATCTTCTTAAAAACGATACACCATGGCAATGGACAGAAAACTGTCAAAAAGCTTTTGAAATGTTAAAAAATAAATTGATTACTAAACCAGTATTACAACTGTATAATCCTAATTTACCTCTTCATGTTTTTTGTGATGCATCTCAGGTAGCCATTGGAGCTGTTCTAAAACAGCCTGACTGTTCTGGTCAATTACATCCTGTATCTTATCATTCAAGAACTTTACGATCTTATGAAAAAAATTATCGTATAACTGAGTTGGAATGTTTAGCAATAGTAGATGCTCTTGATAAATTTTATTATTATTTACATGGGAAAAAATTCATAATTCATACTGATCATGCTGCTCTTGTTTGGCTTAAAAATGTAAAAAATTTAAGGGGAAGATTATTTCGTTGGTCTTTAAAATTAAGCATGTTCGATTAAGAAGTTAAATCTTTAAAGGGAACAGCTAATGTTGAAGCTGATATGTTATCAAGGCATCCTACTGCTCAATATCTCCAACATTCCGTGCATTTATTGGAATTAGATGAGATAAAACACTATCAAAATTTAGACAATTTAGGTAATACTAAATATAAAAATATTAATGATGTACTTGTAGTTAAAAAGAAAAATTTATTTAAAATAGTTGTACCTTTTTCTCTTAGGAGAAAAGTTTTGCAAACAGCTCATGAACAATTTGGGCATCCAGGCACTCAAAAAATGATAAATTTAATTACTCCTCAGTATTATTGGCCCCATATTACTAAAGATATTGCACTTTTTGTTAAACATTGTGATATTTGTCAATTAAATAAAAAGAAAAAGCAAAAAAGATTTGGCCTTTTACAGGCTGTGCCCCCCACAGATCGTCCTTTTGAATGTCTTTCTGTCGATACTGTTGGTGGATTTAACTATTATAATTCAACTAAAAAATTTCTTCATATGGTAATTGATCATGCGACTAGATATGTTTGGGCCTTTCCTTCCAAAAATGAAAATTCTGAAACTTATATTAACATATTAAAGCAAGTTTTCCAAATTCAGGTTCCTTCCAAATTATTAACTGATAGAAATGGTGCTTTTACCTCATCTAGATTCAAACATTTCCTCAGAAATTACAGTGTCAAGCATCTGTTAACATCTTCACATCATCCACAAACTAATGGGAAATGTGAAAGAGTTAACCAGTCAATAGTAACTAAATTAAAGTGTAAGGTCAATTCTTCTCCTACTAAAATTCCTTGGACTAAACTTTTAGAACAAGTAATCAATGAATATAATTTAACACCCCATTCAGTTACAAAATTTCCTCCTGCATATTTGTTATTTGGCACTTTACCTTATCCTCCTCCCTTAACTCAAAATCAATTCTATCCTCCAGTAGATGAAGCCAGGAAATTAGATAAAGATAATACAATAAAATATCATGATAAAAATAAAATAAGATATGATGCTAGATTTATAGATTCTCCATTCAAACCTGGTGACATTGTAATGTATGGGGAATTTAATTACCCCAATCGTAGAAAATTATCTCCAGTATTTTCAGGTCCATATGAAATAGTAACTAAAATTTCAGATGTAAATTATAAAATAACTAAACCAAATGCATTAACAAACAAAGCTACTAATATTGTCCACATATCAAAATTAAGAACATATTACCTACCAGAAAAATTAAAATTAAGTCATGAATAATAATTTAAATGGAAAAAAAAGAATCCTTTTATTTCCCATGTTTCTTCAACATAATCCCCAACTTTGGTTGGCCCATTGTCTCCACTCGTAAGAGTTAGTTTTTCTTTTCTTCATGATGATGTTGTGATAGGCGCCATCACAAAATACATTCAAATACTTCAGTCTTATTGAGAAGTGAGTATAGGGTCAACCTCACAACTAATTTTTATCTCTTTCTATTTTTATCCTGGATATGTTGTTCTCCATTTGGAAATAAATATTCCTGGATGAGAGTAGAGAGAGAATAAGAATTATGTCCCCCTTCTTGATGTCCTAATTTTGGGTCATTAAGTTTCACCCACTACTAGAAATTGGTGGACAAGATTTTACTATTCACCACTAATTGGCTAACTAGTGGGTTAAAGTTTTTCTTTTATAATTAGTCATTTTTATGTCATTTGTTTTTGAATATTTATGTTATAAGAGTATTTTGAATATCATATTATTATTTTCAGATTCAAGTGTTATATACAAAAATTAGAACTGTGTTGATATATTACTATCATATAAATTCAATTTGTTATTCCAATATTTTACATTCAATTTGATCATTTTGATGAGCCTTCTACTATTCAAAGGACACTGTATGCAAACATTCTTTAGAGACATTCCTCATCAAATAGAGACAATCTTACAGATTGAGAGACAATAGACTGAGTTTCTGCAGAAAATCATTTGTACAGTGCATATTTTAATATTATTTTTGGTGTTGTTGAATATTTATCCAATATTTTCACAGATATCACATTATCTTTTTGTGTGTTACATAATCTTGTTCAAAATGATTTTTATATTATTCTAAAGGTAAGGGAAACTCGGGTATCACTTTTAATATGCTTTTAAATTTTAGTTTCTTACTTGACCACCACTGTAAGGTAAGGTTGTGTGTCGAGGGCCCCGACATACTTCCGCGTCTTGCAGTGGGGGAAAATTGTAATGATATTTTAACTCTAATTTCAATTTAATTAATTTTCAAGATTTTATCTTCATTTAGCCCATAGTAACTTTATTCTAAAATATTATCTTATTTCGTGATCCAATTCCACTGTCTCTACTTAATTAATTCAAGAGAAGCTTTGTTAAATTACTGACTCAGCTAAAAGTCGAACTTTCCCACGCTCGTCGTGAAGGGGTAAAAAACTGTCCAGTAAGCACATTCTTTTTAAAAGATCCCTGTGTTTCCCTTACATGTGATTGACATGCGTCAGAAATCCCTATCAGAATCTTATTAATATATTAGCGCTATGAAGAAATGTTTTCCCTATCAAAATCATAGGTTATATAAGACCAGGGATAAAATGTCCAAGAGCTTTTTCCTCATTCCTTTTCTGTGTCGTTCTGTGTGCTCATCGCTTGTACATATGCCTGCTTCTTAAAAATGAAATAAAACGACGTCACGAAATAGCAAGTCTCTTCACTGTCTTCAAACTGCATTCTGCTTCACAACAAATAATGTTACATATTAAAAAGTCAAGAAGGATAGTTTCCCGCAAAAAATTGTCAAATTAATTAAAATTAAATCGACGGGTGAGACTCCAACATTGCATTGCGCTCGCTGTGCTCCAAAGATGACTGCTTCGGTCCAGGTTCGCCAGCTGCGATGTTTCCGTGGCGAAGTTCTTTCATCGCCGTCTCCGGCCACATCGTTTCATGCAAACCGTAGTCCAGGGTCCGGTCCAGTTCCCGTTGAATCTCCGGCATTCCGTCATGTTACCGCATCGTCGATGGTACCGTGCCTAACCTGTGACTTCATCCGACACTGCTGCTTAATACCCTTGTGCTTGTGCTCCATATCGTCATGTGCGTGCTCCTTATATCCTCAAGGAGTTGGGGCTCCTTGTCATCATAAAAATTTTCTGGCTCCTTACCTATGCTGAATAATTCCGATCTCGACGTCATTTTCTTGTTATATTATCACCACAATACTCGCCAGTTGTCTCCCGTGCCAGATTGAATCATCCAAATTTCGAAAATATCACTTGTGTGTTATATTATCAATTCAATAGAAAAATAGTTTCCGTCACCTGCCGTAATCTCCAGTTCCAGTGCTCAAAATTGCATTTTTGTGATTAATTAAAAAAGTGATAATTCATCAAAAGAGTGTTTAGTGTTTCCCGACTCAACGGTGAAAATCAAGATTTATGTTTGTGTTTTTCTTTTCTTTTGATTTTCATTTTTGAATTTTAGAATTATTGAAAGTTATATTTTTATAGTATTATTTAAAATATTGAATTTTTAGTCTTTTATCAAGTCTATTTTTTAAAATTTTATGCTTAAATTTATAATGTTTTTTATTTGAAATATACTTGAATGCTGTTAAGATCTGGAAAAATGACTGACCAAGATAAAACAAATGTATCTAATTCTCAAGGTTCAGAAGTTAAAATTGATAAAAAAGAAAATGAACAAATATCCCAAGAACCCTCCATAATCCCATTTGATCCCGAAAATGGGATGAAGATGGATTTATTGTTGGGATATTTTAACAAAATTTGTCAAGAAAATAACAAAAATGATTTGTGGAAAATTAAAAATATTGCTAAATTTCTAAAAGGGTCAGCTTTAACACATTATATAAATAGTTGTTTAAATATTGATAATTTTGTTGATTTATGTTGTAATTAACTGAACAATTTATTCAACCCAATATTGTTAATTTTTCTGACTTTTCACAATTGAAATTTGATTCAAAAACTGCTAAATTAGTTGATTATTTCCATCAAAAATTAAATTATACCAGACAGTTAGGCCTTAATCCACAACTAATTTTAGAAGGTCTTACTGATGGACTGCCAACTCAACTAAAACAATTAGTTAGCATAAAAGCTCCTAATACCCCTACAGAATGGCTTACAATAACAACTAAACTATTAAAGATGGAAGAATCTTCAGAACCAAACCCAGGCAGGTGTAATGAAACTAAAATCAGAATAAGGCAACCAGCACTTTTTACACCTAGGCATAATTTTAATTATAGATTTCAAAATTCTTTTACTCCTCGAGCTCCCAATAATTTTAGACAAAATTATCATAATTCAATAAGGCCATGTCCCAATAATTACAATAACTATAATCATAATTTGCATTTTCAACAAAGATTACCACCTTCTCCATGTAGAATTTGTACGCAAAAAAGGTATTCCAAATGCTTATCATTGGACCCAACTATGTCCTTTTCATCAACCCCAAATTAAGACAAATGTTCCAATAACAGCCAATTTAACTTCCCCGTGCACAGAAGTTCCTCTTGGCTGTTCTCAAAATCCTGGAACAAGAAAAAATTCTCCTAATGAGGCCCCTGGCCCAGCATACTGACAATTATTAGTGTCCGGACACATCTCAACTTTACCAAGTCTAGCTAACTTGGACAATGTTTATAACCCTTATAGTAATATAAATATTGTTATTGACACAGGATCCACTCTTTCAATTATATCTGCAGATATTGTAAAAAAACTTAACGTGACAAGAAAAAATGTAAAACCTATTAGAGTCAAACAAGCTCATGGAACGTTCCAATTAACCTAAATTTGTGACATATATTTAAAAATTGGCCAAATAAATAAGAAAATCAAATTATATATTATGGACAATCCTTTACCATATATCATTTTAGGACTGCCAGATTGTAGTTTATATAATAATATTATATATAAATTAATTATAGATTGTGACAAAAATAAAATATTTCAAAATGGAAAAATTATTACTAATTTGCATACCAATAATAATTATATGTCTTTACATATTGTTGAAAATAATAACACTAGTGATAATAAGGTCAAGGTAGTGAATACCTCAGAGGAAATTTTCCCACCTCTGACTGTAAATAAACTATCTGGACCTGTGTTATCTCTGGTGTCAGAATATTCTCATGTGTTTGCAAAAAATAAATATGATGTTGGTAAAATAAGAATGGAACCCCCTAGAATAAATTTAACATCTGATTTACCAGTTTCACAAAGGGCTTATAGAACCTCTGCTACTGATGAAATTGAAATAAATAAGCAAATTAAAAATTTGTTAGATGCAGGTTTAATAAAAGAATCTACTAGTAACTATTCCTCTCCTGTAACATTAGCATATAAAAAAGATGAAAATAGAAAAAGTCGTCTTTGCATTGATTATCGTAAAATTAATTCCCGTTGCAAATCTGAGGCGGAGCCTCTCCCTAGAATAGATACCTTATTAGATAAATTAAGTACTGCTAAAGTTTTTTCAACTTTGGATCTTGCATCTGGATATTGGCACATACCTTTGCATGAACAAGATAAAAATAAATTGGTATTTGTAACTACTGAAGGTTTATATGAATTTCAAGTCCTACCTTTTGGCTTTAAAAATGCACCTGCAATATTCAATAGAACTATTCGTAGAATTTTAAATAAACATAAATTTTCAAATTTTGCATGTCACTATTTTGATGACATAGTAGTTTTCTCTAATTCATTAGAGGAACATTATGATAATTTAAAACAGATTTTTCAAATGTGCGAAAAAGAAAACATTAAATTAAAATTTTCTAAATGTGTGTTTGCTCAAGATAAAATTAATTTCTTGGGGTATGAAGTCAAAGAAGGATGCATTTCTCCTGATAATCATAATATTGAAAGTATTAAAAAATTACAACCTCCAAAAAATGTCAAGCAACTTCAAGGTTTTCATGGCTCTGTAAACGTTTATAATAAGTTTATTGATTCTTATGCTAAAATAAGAGAACCCTTAAATAATCTTCTTAAAAACGATACACCATGGCAATGGACAGAAAACTGTCAAAAAGCTTTTGAAATGTTAAAAAATAAATTGATTACTAAACCAGTATTACAACTGTATAATCCTAATTTACCTCTTCATGTTTTTTGTGATGCATCTCAGGTAGCCATTGGAGCTGTTCTAAAACAGCCTGACTGTTCTGGTCAATTACATCCTGTATCTTATCATTCAAGAACTTTACGATCTTATGAAAAAAATTATCGTATAACTGAGTTGGAATGTTTAGCAATAGTAGATGCTCTTGATAAATTTTATTATTATTTACATGGGAAAAAATTCATAATTCATACTGATCATGCTGCTCTTGTTTGGCTTAAAAATGTAAAAAATTTAAGGGGAAGATTATTTCGTTGGTCTTTAAAATTAAGCATGTTCGATTAAGAAGTTAAATCTTTAAAGGGAACAGCTAATGTTGAAGCTGATATGTTATCAAGGCATCCTACTGCTCAATATCTCCAACATTCCGTGCATTTATTGGAATTAGATGAGATAAAACACTATCAAAATTTAGACAATTTAGGTAATACTAAATATAAAAATATTAATGATGTACTTGTAGTTAAAAAGAAAAATTTATTTAAAATAGTTGTACCTTTTTCTCTTAGGAGAAAAGTTTTGCAAACAGCTCATGAACAATTTGGGCATCCAGGCACTCAAAAAATGATAAATTTAATTACTCCTCAGTATTATTGGCCCCATATTACTAAAGATATTGCACTTTTTGTTAAACATTGTGATATTTGTCAATTAAATAAAAAGAAAAAGCAAAAAAGATTTGGCCTTTTACAGGCTGTGCCCCCCACAGATCGTCCTTTTGAATGTCTTTCTGTCGATACTGTTGGTGGATTTAACTATTATAATTCAACTAAAAAATTTCTTCATATGGTAATTGATCATGCGACTAGATATGTTTGGGCCTTTCCTTCCAAAAATGAAAATTCTGAAACTTATATTAACATATTAAAGCAAGTTTTCCAAATTCAGGTTCCTTCCAAATTATTAACTGATAGAAATGGTGCTTTTACCTCATCTAGATTCAAACATTTCCTCAGAAATTACAGTGTCAAGCATCTGTTAACATCTTCACATCATCCACAAACTAATGGGAAATGTGAAAGAGTTAACCAGTCAATAGTAACTAAATTAAAGTGTAAGGTCAATTCTTCTCCTACTAAAATTCCTTGGACTAAACTTTTAGAACAAGTAATCAATGAATATAATTTAACACCCCATTCAGTTACAAAATTTCCTCCTGCATATTTGTTATTTGGCACTTTACCTTATCCTCCTCCCTTAACTCAAAATCAATTCTATCCTCCAGTAGATGAAGCCAGGAAATTAGATAAAGATAATACAATAAAATATCATGATAAAAATAAAATAAGATATGATGCTAGATTTATAGATTCTCCATTCAAACCTGGTGACATTGTAATGTATGGGGAATTTAATTACCCCAATCGTAGAAAATTATCTCCAGTATTTTCAGGTCCATATGAAATAGTAACTAAAATTTCAGATGTAAATTATAAAATAACTAAACCAAATGCATTAACAAACAAAGCTACTAATATTGTCCACATATCAAAATTAAGAACATATTACCTACCAGAAAAATTAAAATTAAGTCATGAATAATAATTTAAATGGAAAAAAAAGAATCCTTTTATTTCCCATGTTTCTTCAACATAATCCCCAACTTTGGTTGGCCCATTGTCTCCACTCGTAAGAGTTAGTTTTTCTTTTCTTCATGATGATGTTGTGATAGGCGCCATCACAAAATACATTCAAATACTTCAGTCTTATTGAGAAGTGAGTATAGGGTCAACCTCACAACTAATTTTTATCTCTTTCTATTTTTATCCTGGATATGTTGTTCTCCATTTGGAAATAAATATTCCTGGATGAGAGTAGAGAGAGAATAAGAATTATGTCCCCCTTCTTGATGTCCTAATTTTGGGTCATTAAGTTTCACCCACTACTAGAAATTGGTGGACAAGATTTTACTATTCACCACTAATTGGCTAACTAGTGGGTTAAAGTTTTTCTTTTATAATTAGTCATTTTTATGTCATTTGTTTTTGAATATTTATGTTATAAGAGTATTTTGAATATCATATTATTATTTTCAGATTCAAGTGTTATATACAAAAATTAGAACTGTGTTGATATATTACTATCATATAAATTCAATTTGTTATTCCAATATTTTACATTCAATTTGATCATTTTGATGAGCCTTCTACTATTCAAAGGACACTGTATGCAAACATTCTTTAGAGACATTCCTCATCAAATAGAGACAATCTTACAGATTGAGAGACAATAGACTGAGTTTCTGCAGAAAATCATTTGTACAGTGCATATTTTAATATTATTTTTGGTGTTGTTGAATATTTATCCAATATTTTCACAGATATCACATTATCTTTTTGTGTGTTACATAATCTTGTTCAAAATGATTTTTATATTATTCTAAAGGTAAGGGAAACTCGGGTATCACTTTTAATATGCTTTTAAATTTTAGTTTCTTACTTGACCACCACTGTAAGGTAAGGTTGTGTGTCGAGGGCCCCGACATACTTCCGCGTCTTGCAGTGGGGGAAAATTGTAATGATATTTTAACTCTAATTTCAATTTAATTAATTTTCAAGATTTTATCTTCATTTAGCCCATAGTAACTTTATTCTAAAATATTATCTTATTTCGTGATCCAATTCCACTGTCTCTACTTAATTAATTCAAGAGAAGCTTTGTTAAATTACTGACTCAGCTAAAAGTCGAACTTTCCCACGCTCGTCGTGAAGGGGTAAAAAACTGTCCAGTAAGCACATTCTTTTTAAAAGATCCCTGTGTTTCCCTTACATGTGATTGACATGCGTCAGAAATCCCTATCAGAATCTTATTAATATATTAGCGCTATGAAGAAATGTTTTCCCTATCAAAATCATAGGTTATATAAGACCAGGGATAAAATGT
>JAPMOR010052962.1:0-36385 GCA_026543865.1 Argiope aurantia | reverse complement strand
ACTATTTGCCATTATCCCATTGCGGTCACGTGATATTCCTGAAGTAGTTATGACCTTCCATTGTGTCCAATAATTGACCTATTGTGAACCCTGCTTTATTGTCGACAGCTAAGAAAGGAAGATTCTGATGATTGCCTGCCCGGTTTGGTGACCGTGCTTCTGCTAATAGCATGGAATCAGAAAATGAAATGGCATTATTACAAAAGAAAACGCAGTGTTTTAAATAAATTATCCAGATATTTTAATTTTTAATGACATCGAAATTTGGCTGCATTTGAAAGATTCATGTACATAATTAACAAAACAAGTGTAAGGCTGTCAAAATAACACTAGCTATAATGATGACAGTTTAATGCTTAAATCTATTTTTTTCAGGGAATTACGAATCACGGATTAAGCATTATAGTTCTAATTGAAGTTAAACGCAATCAATATTCCCTGCAAATGAACTGGTCGCCAAAGGCAGCTAGAAATTATTGAAATCAAGAGTCCGTATTTGCTAATTTTGATGCTCGGATTATTTCAGGAAAGGTTACGGGTCATGTTTAGCTGACGACAGCTCCTACACGCTGGAGAGCATAAGCCACCCGTTTGATGACAAACTGCCAGGACAAAGATTTGATTTGGAAGCTCAGTGTAAATTGTCACTGGGAGATGAATTCAAGCCTCACGTTGTACCCAAGTCTCCATTCAATGTAAGTATTGCATTTTATAAATAAAAGTATTGATATTCGACAATCTTTGATTTTTTTGTAAGGAATTTCAGTAAAAGTTTGTTATAACGGTGCTACAAAATTGCGGTGAAAATTTTCTTTAAAATGTACTGCGTTCCAAGCGAATAAGGATATACACTACAATGAATCTTTTCACTTTACTGATGCCACTCCTGTGATATTAAGCTGCATACATATTTTTGACTCAAACACATAGAAATAAATTTTTTATTCATGATCCCGATGTAGTTATTTTGATTAGCAACTAAAATTAATAATTGTGATATCAATAAAAGTCTTTTCATATTGTTTATTTGAATGAAAAAATTGAATTATATGTGTTTTCAGCCCTAAGTAGGTATGCAACCCAATATCACTGTTTTGGCACCAGTCGAATGCTACTGGTTAAGGATAAAGTTAAAATAGGAGCAATTACCCTTTTTTTCATTTAGAATATATTTTTATTAGCTACCATGCGATTCATCTAGGGGGCATACCTACTATCTAATTGTGTCGAACAACCTAATTAATTAAATAACCTCTCCTTTGTTACAGTTTAAAGATATCAAATAAGCAGATCATCTAATTATACAGAGGGTCTAAATATCAGATGTACGTGTCTAAATACATACGTGCTAAAATACGTATCATGAAATCAACTTATGAGATATTTTGGAATGCTCCTAATCATTTCGAGCTATGTTTAGATGATGATATCGATATTTGCACGAGTATCCCTCCCTTTTCAAGCTACCACGCCACATTAAAGGAAGAACATTTGAGCTTAACGTTAAATTTCCGTGCGGGGAAATTAGATGTTGAATTTAAAACCTCCAGGTTGAAAGCCGAGATTTTGCCACCAATCCACAGAGACTTTTAATATTCCAAGAAAGGTAAGGAATATGGGAAGTGGGTTAATAAAGTATCTATTCTTCTTCAACACAGTTATTGAAAGAAATCAAAGTATGATTCGCTAACACTTTTGTAAAGTAAACAAATGTTATTTTTATACCCTAAACTCATATTTTTCATCATTAACTTCGTTAATTAATTATGCGTTAATTAGTTCGTTTATTATCTGCATCCAGGAATGTTGATTGTAATGCTTATATCAACAATGGCAAAGTTAGCCAAAATGGTATTGAATAGTTACATGTATGAAGTAAAAGGAAGATAGAAAACTAATTATATCATAGTAAGTTCATTAGTTAATTAATAAATGCATTCTTCAGTAAATGCATCTACAAGTATGGCTCACGAATTTGAGGCAACCCCACTTTCTCCCCTCTCAAAGTACTTTTTGAAAAATATTTATGAAATTTTGCAAGATTCGATTTCATAGCAGTATTCTTGACATTTAAAAAGTTATTTTATGAAAACAGTGAATGAAAAGAATAATAGTTGCTCCATGTAATAATTCAACTTGTCATAATTATTAACAAAATTTTAGCTCAATTTTTCCTCTCTTATGTATTTTTTATCGAAAATTTTATTTACTGCTAGAAATTTTCTATCAAGCACTGTCAGTTTTCCACTCTGTTTTTCAAACTTTGTTGTGAAAAAAAAAAAAAAAAAAAAAAGGGAGGGGAAAATTGAAAGTGATTGATAGAAAACTGAAAGCGTACTACTAAAAGAAGAAGTACGTGTCATACTAAAAGAATTATGCACATATTAACACGTTTCTATTTAACATAATGTGAAACTAAAGAGTGATGCTTATTTTTTTAGAACGTGTGTCGTGAACTGTGGTGCGTGTCTGGTTTGTGGGCATCAGTAGCTCATCCTGCTCTCGAAGGCAGCTCTTGTGGAACTGGGAAAGTAAGAAAAAAAAGACCAAACGATAAATTTGATTTCATTATATTATAAATGAAATGACATTCTGTGTGAAGTCAAGAATTCATGAAAATATAAAATACTTTAATAAATATTTATAAACAGATTTAATTAATTTAATATGAAGAAAATTGTTCTTTGAAAAAAATTAAGATTGTTTATTAAAATAATCTCTCTTTTTTTTTAGAACGTATAACTTAAAAAGATTTGCTATTAAAGAAAAATAAAATTATCGTCTGCTGAAAACTGCATTTATGTTTTTGTCTGAAAATGCAGAAATCTGTCAACAATGCAATAATGAAAAAAAAATTATTTATGCAAACAAATGCAATGTTAATATTGGCGTGGCATTTTGATTGACTGCTTGTTCTTGTCATTTTTTGCAAAAGTTCATTTTTCGTTTCGCTTATTCCTTTCTTTTTTATGAAATCTTTTTTCTTCAAATACGTCACTATTGACATGATTTGAGATTTTCATCTTGCCATTGTTCTAGATGTTCACTTTGATTTATTTACGAATCGTGATTTATTTATGAAAACATAAATCACGATATATCGATAATATATACGATAAACTTCAAAATCATATGATATAAATTTTGTCAAGATAAGAACTTCCGTAAACTTTCTAAATTATTCCGAGATTTTGGCAACAGTTAATCTCATAAATTAAACTTGAATCTCTCAGATGTGTGATGAAATTTTATTTAATATACATTTATTTCAAAAAAAAAAAAGTTTTTTGAGTTATATTTTTATTTAAAGAGATATTTCGCCAAAAAACATACTAATAATAACAGAAACTGCCAGAACTTTTATTTTGTATAAAAGCTAATATTTCATAGTATGTATCTGTTATTAAAATAAACCAGATGTCGATAATCCCCAGATTTATATGTGCACGTTACTTGCACATACAAATTATAAAGCACATCATGAAGTCCATAAAACGTTTTTTGCATCTGGGCATAATTCTTTTCAGAAATTCAGTGTGAATCAATAACGTCAAACATTTTATCGCATATAAACCATTTTTATATCGTTTAAAAATTTAGAAAATTATTTCTTTTATAAGTGCAGACCATTTGAGTAGTTAATTTGAGGGAGATTTTTTTTTATCAAAATAAGTCACGAAGCTTTTAATTTTATATTTTAACTCGTGCACTAAAATGTAAATTTTTTAAAATTATAATTATTTTGTTCTTTAGTACTTAATTTATAATACCCTAATAATGTGAAATAAATTTTTTGTCATATTTATAATTATATTTATCAATTAATCATAAAATATTATCAATTATATTTATCAATTTGCCAATTATTCATAATCTCAATTATATTTTTCAATGAATCAATTATTTATATTATCATATTTATTAATTTATCTAATTAATTCATATGATATTAACAATTGTATATATCTATTTATCAATTATTCATAATTATATTTACAATTTTTTTCATATTATATATATATATATATATATATATATATATATATATATATATTGTATATATATATATGTATATACAAAATTTGAAAACTAGTACAACAGAAAGTGAATGAAAACTTGATTACAAATTTCCATTTTTTAGAGAGTGAAATAAATTAAATTATGTAAAAGTGTGTAATGAAAACTAAAATAAAGTATTTCTTGTTGCATTATATTAAAGGAGAAACATGGAATTTCTAACAATATTAATTGATAAAAGACCGATCCATTTCTTGCCATTATAAAAACGACAGAGTTATTGTGGTATTTTAAATGTTTCTCTGCGTGATATTAATAAGTATGTGTGTTTCCACTCTTCTAGACAGACCATTAGACATAAAGCTGCCAAATTAGGTACAAATGTAATTTGAAGGATGGGAATATTCAATTCAGAGCTATTTGTTCAAAATTTTAATTCATTAAAAATTAAACGAAATTTTGAAGCTTTGCCCTGACAACTGCTGAAAATATTAGAGCATATAATAAGTTTTATATTATCGTGAGATTCATAATATTATCCTTTTAATAATACAAATTTAATTACTGTAATGAAAAAATAAAGCGAGTCTGTTTTTAAATAGCTCCAGCATGAAAGATTTTGTATTAGTTGAAGATTAATCACTTTTATTTTAAATAAAGGTTCAAATTTTAGTTAGAATTATAGGGAGATACTTATGATAATGAACAGTACAATTTAAAGCTTCTAAAATGGTATGTTCAAAATGTCTATCAAATTTTGAAAATATTTCGACGATAAAAAAATTGAGGCAAACTGAGAAAGATATATATTTTAATTATCATAATTGATAATTAAAATTAATCAATTTAATTAATATTAATTAAAAATTTGAACAACCATTAATTGCGACACACATATGGTCGCAAAGGCGACTAGCTTCAAAATAATTTTGACTTTGTACAACGATCCTACAATAAATGAGAGAACCTGGAAAAGCTTACTTAAAGGCCTTTAACCATCCATGCAATAAAAGTATATTTTAACTTTAAGATTTTCTCATTGCTTGTAGTAAGTGTTTTCCAAACGAGAATTAATTATGATTTTACGGTCCTCGACCTTGCAGCAGTTGTTGTTAATTGTCTTTTTGACCCCATGAGAAATCGCCCATTACTCACCTGTTGCATCCACCCTCTGACTTGTAATTTTCGACAGCCCACTGAGAAAGACTCGACTGGAGATTTCCTCCTTCATTTTTTAGTCTGGAAATGAACGCTTCTTTCTTTATTTTTTTAAAGATTCGATTCTCACCCCCTCCAAACTGTTAATGGAACTCACCCTAAAAGCGATCTCATTTTCCTTAAAAGCGGAATTTGGTCTGTAAATAAGTGCGTTGCTTAAGGTGTCCGACTAGGTTCAGAGATGAATTTTTAAAAAAATGATACATAAACATTTTTGACTGTACTAAATAGTTAAAACAGACTTGAAAGGTCATTATAAGAAGAAAAAATACACTCTTTACCTTTAGTTTTTGGAAAAAAACTTTATTTAATGAAAATTTAGCAACATTTTCAATGTCAGGAAAAACAGAGCAAGTTAAAAAAGAATGGAAATATTTAATTTTTATTTCACCTATATATAGCTCAAACTGCATTAAAAAAAATTTTTATAAATAAAAATTTTATGAGCATTTGAAGTTGCCATTAATGTTCATTATATGCTGCATAATATAAAGAGCCCTAATTATGAGTTTCATTAAGATATCTTGAATATATTTTGAGGTATGACGATACTCATACAGTAGAATTATGAAAAACACCTCATTCCTCGAAAAATAAATTTAAAGTTTTTAAATATATATCAATAAGTATCGCTTACATGTCAATAATTCGCGGTAACTTGGCTTTTAATTGACATAGAGATAAAATAAAGTCATCACTGGAAATAGAAGCGCACTTTTTTTTGAAGCTGCAAAATAAATAAATAAATAAAAATTCAAATTTTCATTCAAATTCATGTTTTTAACTTAGTTCGGTTACCTTACTATAAATAAAGACTATTTATTAATAATATAATTGATATTTTTTAGTTATTTTTATTTTTTTCTTGTTGTCTTTTAGCATTGCATTCAAGGAAAATGTAAAGACGCAACAATCGTCTCATCGTCACCTTCTAATGCCGAGATAGTGGAAGATATGAAAGGAGCCGTGGCGGAATTTTTGGACAAACTGAAAGCAGCATTTCACCTTCTAGTATCTTGAAAATCACCGAGCTTATAGTTTTTAGTCAATATAATTTATCACTTTTATACCTTCACGATGTCTTTCAATAAATCACCAACTATTTTTTATGTACATGTGTGTATCTATTCTTCAAGATTAAATTCATTGTAGAAAAAGATAACTCAAGTTAAGAGCTTTTGAAAATCTATACAGTGTGTCATATAGCTATAAATACAGGACGTTCATTAATGGATATTCCAACATTGTAGGACAGATAAAAGAAAACGAAACAAAGTAGAACCGTATTATCAATCAGAAATAAGCAAGGTGAGTGGTCTCTCCAGAACTTTCTCGCATATTTTAATAAGGTTGTTTTCCCAGGTTTAGTTTAGTTTAGTTATATTAACGTCCTGTTGTAAAGCAAAACTAGGGCTATTTTGGGACGAACCTCGTAATTTTGATCTCCGGTCAGATGACTAGGACGACACCTGAACTGGCACCCACCCTCTCCACTCCAGCGGGAGGACGTTTGGTCAGGACGGTTTTAACGTGCAACTGACCCCCTTACACGACGGTTCTTCGGCGGAATCGCGTCTCGAACCTAAAACCCTCCGGTTCCGAAGCCGAGACCGTACCACCAGGCCACCGCGGCCCCTAGGGTGTTTTACCAGAGAATACCTTGCATGGTACGGGTGTACATTAGTTAAGAATTAATAACCTTTGGATTGAAATTAGCATTTTTAATGCATTTATTGTGTTCAACTTTATCAAGTTTTTTTCGGCTATTATTCCATAAAATGCGGTTAATAATATCCGGAAATAGAATTTTTCTTTTAGACAGGTTTTCCCCAACCGTTTGAAACACAAATTCGACAACGAACTAGTCACAACATCACTCGCCAAATTTTATGTATTTAAGTCATTGCGTCTTTGAGTTACCGCAACTGAATGTTTCTGAAAATACATATCGACAGACAATCAACCCGTTATTGACTTTGGCTCAAAATTCGACAGATGTCTACACTATAGACTTTAAATCAGTGTACCAAATTTTATTTATCTAGCTCTCTTAGTTTTTTATTAATCAACTTATATTTTAGCTTATATTCGATCAGCCGGACAGACAGATTTCCTCTGAAAGGATTTTGTCCAAAATTTGATAGAAATCTGCAAATTCAGTATAAAGACCGTATACTTAATTTCATCTATCTTGATCAAAACATTTTTTTGAGTTATTTTGATTACAGACGAACTAACTAAGGTAGGTCTAAAACGTGGATATTAGTCAAAATATGGAGTCCGAATTTTTTGACGATTGCAATACTTTCTCTATAATACATATACGAGAAAGTAAAAATATCAGTTGAACGTTTAAATTCAATACAATTATACGTCACTAAACGGCCACCAAGGTTGGGAGAACCGGCGTCCTGGCATAGGTGTAGCGCGTCTTCCCCGTGATCTGGGCGTCCTGTGTTCGAGCCTGGTTCAAGCATGGTTGTTCTTCTGTGTTCTATCTGCGACGTGTGTGAATGTGCCCCCCCCCCCTGTAAAAAGGGATTGTGCAAGCGAATGTGACGCATGAAGTAGCTAAGTCGTACTCCTGGCCCTAGTTGGCGCTACTGAAAAAACAAGAGACGCTCACTGGGCTTAAATCACTGACAGATAACTGTCAACGGAATTATAAAATGCCATAAGTAACAAAAAAAGAAACAGGTTGGGAGAGCACTGACCTGGTATCCATTCAGAAGCCATTAAAATATTTGTAAATCCCCTTTCTTACCAGCAAACGGCATTTCCTCATTTCCGAGGGCCGTTGGCGACAGTCAGATTATTTTTGCCAAATCGCCAAAAAAAAAAAAAAAAAAGATTGCCAACAGTTTGGCGATTTTTTTTACGGCCCTCGGCAATGGAAAAGTACTCAAGAAGCTAACTTCGTAGTATGGCGATATTATAAATTCGCTAGCGTCATACACGCATATCTGCAACCTTACAAAACTTCATCCAGACATGAGAAAAAAAAAATGTGAGATGAATAACATGCTCACTCGATATCTTTCGTGTTTTTGGAGGAACTCACACTGAGCACTTAAGACTGTGTTGAATTTCGACTGTTATTTTTGATCTCCGATGAACAAAACTGTACTTTATTTCATTTTTTAAAGGCCTTGCAAAGTTTTGGATGTTCATTTCTGAACACCCTGTGTGAATAAAACAGGAGTCTAATGTATCTAAACTTAATTCATAAATTTGAAGAGGATTTGATTTTAAGTAACTAAAATAGATATTTTATGAAAAGATTCTATATTTAAAAGTAATCTTATAATATATAAACGAGCTATTTTTGTATATATATATAAATTTATTCATTTCGTGTATCTCGGAAATGGCTCTAATAATTTGGATCAAATGTTATATTTAGTTAAGGTTTTGCTTTTTAAGTTTATCTATATAGGTGTCTTTCCTATATAGATAAACTTTAAAAAAGGCGATTTTACGCAAAAAAAAGCATTTTTTATAACTAACTATTAGAATAATTATACTCAACTTCCCTTTGAAGTGCGGACAGTGCAGTATAACGGTCAAAACAAAATGACGCGTGTGTTGCGGGCCATCGGTTCGAGTCGCGCTTTTTGCTTTATTTTTTTACTTATGTATTTATATTTAATATTTTTGCCTTTTAAGTATTATCTATATAGATGTCTTTCTTGAAAAACAAACAAAAAACCTCAATTTTACACACACACGCACAAAAAACATTTTTTATAACTATCTATTAGAGCCTTTTTCTATATGCTCTCATTCTGACAATGTTCATATAGCGCCATCTCAGACCCGATTTCACAGTGGTAAAAATGCTAAGCGTAAGTTCAAAAATATGTTATGATAGATAAACTATAAAATAAACATTATAATATAGCAGATTGCTTCGAATAACATGTTAAACCAATTGCATTTACGATTTTTTTTTATTTAAATGACCAGTTCATATGTAGGTAAGATTGAAAAATATCCATTTGTATTCAGTATGTGATTCGTATTTAAATATTTTCTGAAAAAACAAAAACAATATTATAAAAAAACCCTCTTGTGTAGAGCTTGGTCTTCAAGATATTTTAATTAATACCAGAATATTCATTGGCAAAAAAATTAGATTCGACATGCAAGATGAAAAATAGGAGGGTTTTCTTATTTAAAATTTGATGACAGTAAAAAAATGTCCAACAAAATTTTAAAGAAATCTTTACAATATTGTTCAGCATTCAGAATAACGAACAACGGCGTGCAGAAAATGTAATATATCTATTGCTAATAAAAGAAGCATATATATTTAGATTGTAACATTTCATTGTACACTATTCAAAATTGCATACATCAAGGGTTATCTGCATTAATAATGGAATATTTTTTGTAGATTCCATCAAAGTTTTTCTGAAGGAAAGTAATGACTTACAATGACAAGCAAATTTAAAAGCTAAACACGTTTGTTGTATAGCTATATTTTGTGTATCGCTGTTTAAATGTCGTGATTACCAAGCTGTGATACTACAGTGCCATAGGAAACTATGGCACCAGTAGTTTGGAGAATAAAGTCTTGATTCAGATCAAACATGTTCCAGCCTGTAATCAGTACCTTATTTGGAAATGTGTCACTGGCAGTCAACAATAAAAAACGAATTGCGTCTTCATTCTCATGTGTCGGCCAGGACATTTTGGAACACATTCGATGAACGGTTCTTCCTATTCGTACAGATGCTTTGTGGACATTGACAGATTGAAAACTCAATGCAAAGAATGCCACAAAGGCTATGAAAACGATCACGGAATTGATCATCACATAGCCAGAACGAAATTCCTGAGGTGCAATTCTGATCAATAACGTGACAATTATAAATATGAAGGATATGATGTAAGTGTAGAGAAGGAACAGCAACAGAGACAATGCGTGTTCCACTTCATCGATGCAATCAACCACTTGAGAGGAAAGATTTGTATATGCGCTATATAATGAATTTATATCTGATTTTCTTCTCAAATTTCTCTCAACCTTTTGAATGACACTTGTTAATATCTTGTAAGTATAGTAACAAAGTCCAGCGGCATATCCTGGCATAGCGTAGAGCTGTTGATTCAAAAACAGATTGATAACCAAAACGGACATGATACCCCAATCATTTTGCAAATGGAATCCGAATAGCAAATTAATTTGAGTTTCTCTGCCTCCTTTATTAGTCATTGCAAGCAAAGTTGATTTTGTGTACAGAATTGTTGGTATTATCCAACTTACAGCAAAAGCAGACATTAAACTTGTGCCATACCATTTTACGTCGCGTTCAGTGTCCATCTTTCGATATAAAGTGAAAACATTTCGAAGCGTTTTGGCGATAGAGTTCCTTTTGGCAGTTAAAATAAGGCGAATGGACAGACTGCACAAATCGCCACTGAGAGCAGCAATCAAAAATCCAATCGGTGCACCTTCGGTTTGGTAGAACGCCAAGAACAAATCAGTACCTATAACGTAAATTAAGAAGACAACAATGAGAGTGTCAACTGTTTTAGACATATTTCGCCGGAATTTGGATTCATCTGCAGAATAAGGCAGAACAACGCAAATTAAATAGAATGATTGCACTATCCACTTTAAAGGTATGAAATTTCTCTGACTTTGCATTATTATCAATATCTAAAATGGTGCAAAATTCTGTTTGCGCCACTGGGAAAACTCTGATAAGAACTCAAGCCACAGAGTAAACACGTTTTTAAGCGTTGAATATAAAGCAGGTTCTCAAGAATATAGAAGGATTTGCAACAAAGGATTCAATTATTATATTCCTCAAAACCTATATTTGTTAATTAAGTGGCTGTGCTCTGAGGCGTAACAAATACCAAGGAAAGTATTCATTAACTTCACAATTGAGTTGCGAGATGGCGTAATAAGCTTTATAAAATAACAACAAATCGAATTTTAGTAATTAATGGATATGCCAAACGGGTAATTAGCTAGGATATATCTTTAAAGAAAGTATTGTTCAGAATATGCAGGTGGGATTGTTATTTAACAAAAAGGCACGCTGAATTACATTGAATGTTGAAAACAATTCTTATCTAATTTACTTTTACATTTATGTTTTAACACACTGTTTGTTACATTAGGTTTGCAGTAATTCATCAAAAGGGGCTTTATTTTCCTGTATTTCATGTGTAATAATAATTGATTTGCCGTCTGTATTTATAAAAGAAAATATATGAGTATCGTTGTTCTACAGAATAGATAATTCAAACTACAATTACCAAATTCGGCACCGATAAAGAAAGTGGAAATGTTATTTCAAATATCCTTTAAAATGATTTAACTAATTAAACATTAAGCAAAATTTTGATGTTTTTTGTCGATATTTGAAATGTCAGTGTCCAGAAATATTAGCCCAAATTTAGTTTTGCTCCAAGTAAAAACTTTAATAAAATGGTGTATATTACTGTATGTAATTTGATTACGTATTAATTTCTAAAGAATTTTCAATAGTATATATAGAACAGAGAAAGTATAGTAATCGTCAAAACATTCGAAATCCAGATTTTGACGAATCTCCACGCTTTAGACCTCCCCGAGTTCGAAACACATATTTGGAGAATGTCCGTCTGTCTATGGCAAAAATATCTACAAATCACTCTGAACTAGACGGTTGAAATTTGGTATGCGGTTATTATACCAAATCTGTAGATTTCTATCAAATTTTGAGTAAAAGCCACTCAGAGGAAGTTTGTCTGTCCGGCTGTCTGAATACAATTTGATACGAAAACTACAAAACGAATAGAGTTAGATAGATAAAATTTGATATACAGAATTAACATCTATAGTGTAGATATCTATCGAAATTTGAGTCAATTCAACAACAACAACAAAAAAAAAAATGTCTGTCTGTCGGTATGTACTTTCAGAAACACGTAAATGCGCTAATTCAAAAATGCAATCTATTAAATATATCAAATTTCTTTATTACAAGTGTAGGTTTGTGCTAAATTTTTGTTTTAATCGTTTGAGGAAACACAGTCTAAAGCACAAATTTGTTTTTCGAATACTATTAACAGTATGCCAGGGATTAATTCCCAAATATTTCGCCAAAGATAACACGAAAGATTCAGCAAAAATGCTAACTTCATGCCAAAAATTAATATTTCGTAACTAACGTACGCCAGTGCCATGTAAGGCGTTTTCTGGCGAGAGAAGTTTATTATAATCTGCGAGATAGTTTTACGGAGACCACTCCCGTTATTAAAAATATATTTCTTGCATGATTTTCAGTATTAAATTTCATTGTTGCGATACAATTCAAACTGTTTTTATTTCACCAAATATTTAATGGTGCATTATTGAAAGCTAAGGAAGAAAAATTCTAGCAATTATCTAAACAGTTTACAAAAGAAATTAGAAAGTGAGATTACATTGCCACTACAGATAAGGTACAATTTCAAGGTGCAGGACCTAAGTTTCTAACATCATTATAATGGCAGAAGATTCGGCTTCATCAAGAAACCTATCCCTTTTTTGGAAGGATGATAAATATCAAATTATGCATAAGAGATTTAATTTTAATTAAATACAACCAATATTTCTGAGAACCAGTTGGTTGCCATAGATTAGTTTTTTGGAAATTTGTGATGTATCTTCTGTGTAGTAAGCAGTAGAGATAGATTTAATTCTTTGTGAAAGCTTTTGCCAAACTGCAGATCGTGAATTGTGTGTAACCCTTCAGGTAAAAATGATTTTTGGAATACAATCGAAAATAAAATTCACTCATTCTTATTAAAATATATATATATATATATTTTCTCTTATACTTAGAGATAGCATTGTAATCATTGAAAGATTTGAGTTGGAGATATTGAAGAATTTCCACGTTTTGGACATTTCCGAGCTCCTCCCACAAAAAAATGTACTTTTCTGTGAACATTACAACAAAAATTAAGTGAACTAGTTGCATGAAATTTAGCTTATAATTAATTTTAGCCCTAGAATTGCACAAATTTTGAATAGGAGATAGTTTTGGCGGCCAGATTCTTATTTATTAAAGACAAGGTCTCGAAGCTTGGCTTTCGAAATAAAAAGAAATCTCCAAGAACACCGACCCCCTTCATCAGACTGCAAATGGGAAACAACAGCTTTAAAGTCCTATTAAAAAGTTTGCCGAGTTATAAAACGGTGCGAAATTTCGAGAGCTCTGTGATTCTTGCTGTTATATAGTTCATGTTTTTCTGCATTTGGGTTATATAAGCATGATTTGAATTTGTGACTTTCTACTGTATCTTAAATCATTTTAATCTAAGAACTCAATTAGCACAAAATGCCCAATAACATTATAACGGTATTTTTACTATATTGCCCATCATTCAGAATATCAAACAATATCGTGGCGATATCATTACAGTATTTTGTGTTAATATGGAAGCTTGAGTCATCATTTCCAACTTCTTTTACAAGTGAAAGGTGTTAACATAATGCAACAATTTGTATACATTTTTGTACTAAATAAATTGATTGTCTGTTCATGTGTTTATTAATCCGATAAAAGAAACTGGTGTTACGGAAGAAATACGTAACGTCGATAAAAAGTCTCAAAGGCTCAATATCGAATAACGATACGTTATTCTACTACGTGAAAGAACGAAATACATATAAGAATACACAAGGACAGCACTTGCTAAATTCAAATCATGTTGTTGAAAATTACGTTGTATATATATATATATATGTAGTTTAATTCCAGCTTTTAAATAAATGACATGATTTTTTTGTTTTTTATATCTTGAAACTTTTGGTTATAAGAAGGGGGAGGACTGAATTGATAACTGATTATTTACAAGCAGGGAATAATGATAGTACAAAAGACTTCACGAAAAACCATTTATTTTTTGATACATAAATAAAATATTTAAAAAAAACTGGCAAGGGCTATCAGTAGGTTAACAACAACACCAAACAAATTCACATTAAATATCACCCAAATATTCCATATAATAAAGAAAGACAATTTTTTAACTCATGATAACTCAAAATTTATTTTAAAAAATCAATTTGAGATCAAAATATCAATTTATGTTACAAACAAAAACAAATTACAGAGTTCATTAAAAAATGCATGCACACTTAAACAGATAGCATCATTTCCAAAATTGAATTATTGTTACAACATGATAATACTACATATATCATATGCAATATCTATTCGATAAACAAAACGGCTGAAGCATCCTTTACATTTTAAGAATAAAAATCCATTTTTAAGCCATAAATCTATTTTGAAAATGCTGCTAAGGACTAAAAGTTGATGTTGTCTGAGGAGACGTAGGTTTCAAACACAACCTTACAACATGCGTAGTAATTAATGCATAGCTTTGTGACAAATTTCAGATACAATATACAATTTGTGGTGTGCACAAAAGGCAACAGATGATGCACAGCTAAAATCCTGCTTTTTCAGTTTTGGTTTTGTATTAAGCATTGTTATGGATTACATTACATTAAGTTTGTAATTCAATTCAAAATGGTCATACAATATATAGAATTTTCTTTTGTTAAAATGCATATACATTTTTGATGAACTCTGTATATTAATATATCTAAAAATCATAAATAGGTAATTTATCATTTCAGATATTCAAATCAGCAATGTATGAAGTCTTTCTAAATCGAAACTGTAAAAATTTGTTTCTTCAAATACCATCTAATAAAACTTAATTTCAAAGAAGAAGTGTAAGAATTGGTATATTTCTGGGAAAGAAAAAAATGTTTTTAAAATCCAATTTCAATGAAATAGAAATTGTAATGGCTATACTTTTTCAAGGAAATTAATATTATAATTCTGTAAAACCTATTATGCTTGATAGGCAAAAATAGTTTAGAAATACCCACATGTAATTTCAGAACTAAAAATATTATTTCTCCTTTATTAAAAAAAAAAAAAGATAAATGCACAGAATAAATAAAATATATGAAATTTCCACATGCAACTTTCTATTTACTTAAAAGAATTTTTATAATTTATTAAAGTTAATCTTCTGAAATTAGAAATACTTCACAAAAATGTTATTTAACATTCTTTACCCTGTTTGACCATAAGAATTAATAATGAAAAATGACACCCATATGACCCTTCTCAAGTGACAAAACAATTGAAATTTATTATACTGCTTGCAGGAAGAAAATAATAGTTTAAATCAGCATGTAATTAGATGACATGCATAATGATATTTGTCAATGATGCAAGAAGAATTAATTCTTTTGTAGGATATTCACAGTTAATTTACAATACTTTGAAAAATTTGTATATTCAGAAGGGGGGGGGAGGGGAGAACCTTAAAGCTAGCATTAATCCAAAATCTGCATGCTTAGAAAAAAAAAATCCCTACTGATGAATCGCATGGATTTTTTAAAATATAAATAGTATTGCAGTTCAAAACTTTCAAAAATTAATTCTTTAAAAGGTCATTTTTTTTCAAGTATTGATATATTAAAATATTTTTAGGATTTAGATCGACTTAAGTGACATTTAGCTTATTAGATAAATTTAATTTGATTCAATAATTTACTTCACTGATAACAAAGTAATTAATTGCCATATTATTTTGTGTGAGATAAGAGACTAAAACATCTAGATTACTATTTTATTGAAAAAATTATGAGAATGTAAGCAACCAACATAACTGCAATTAAAGATTGATAAATTTGGTGAGAAGTATAATTTCCATGGCTCTCAAAAGTATTGTCATAAAACTTTGTTAATTAATTTTATTAGAAAAGTTATTACAATAACATTTTTTGCTCTCAGCTGTCAAATTACCCAATACCAGTTAATTCAATAACTTAACTATATTTAATCACTAAAACTGAGGTGTCAGCTGACACATAAAAGTTGAAATATGATGCATAATTAGGGGAAAAAACCCTAGTTTCAGAACAATAAAACTTTTATAACAACCACTTTAAATTGCTTTCAAAAGAAGGGATATAATGTTTGTAGTTTCAAACCACTAAGTCAAGTGATGTCATATAATAAGCAGCATTTTTTTTTTGAATCCACAGTATATCCTTCCAGGGAGAAAAATGACAGGATTTGACAGCACATCATGGCAGTACGTATTTAGATGATATGAGCCATGCTGTCACACGAATTAATTCTTTTAAATGATTATTCTCTAAGTATACTAACAACAATTCTATGTACCTAAGTGACTAGATGTTATAAGCAGGGGAATACTTTTGGCACATTATAAATAAAATTTGGTACAGTCTCTAAGAGAAAACAAGAATTCTGAAAGCAAACAAACTGAAAAGAAATGATAAAATTAATTTAGTGTGAAAAATAATTTACACTTTACAAATGTTTAATATCTATAGCTTTGAGAATTTTTTTTGACAATATTCTGTCAGTGCTATTGAATTTACTTCTTTTTTCTGTAGTAAAAGAAAGAATGTAAATAACCATACTGAAAATTAGAATTAAGGAATAGGCATTGCAATTTAAAATGAGAGTTTACAATATGAATTCAATGTTCATTTTTGTTGCTTTATATTTATCCTTACATGCAACCCAATTATACATGATTACAATATGATTGCTTTAAGTACAACTGTATGCTTTTTTCATTTCTCATGATGAATTTACTTGAAAGCTTTCCTTTTAAAAAGAAAAATATTATATAATAACTCTTATGGCAACAGACTATAACTAAGTAAATGCATACTTAAATTAAATAAAAGAAACATATCTACTACTTATTTCTCACGAAATTGATGTTTTAAAAAGCAAATATATTTTTGAAAATATCACAAATTTTTTTATACATTTGATCTGTTAAGATGGTGAACCATCAAGTAGATGGAAATGAGGTTGACACATGTTGATGTTGCCAAAAAGTTGTATAATAGATGTTGCTGTCTAGCAGGCTGGTCCAAACACTGGCATTAGTTTCAATACCAGAATTTAGTAGTCAGAAATCCTGTTTGAAGTTGATTATGTATTACAATCCTGAAGAAAACTTTCAGCTTAAAATATCAAGACCAGTATTGTGGCTTAACTCATTTTTCTGCAAAAAGAATGGAAATATTGAATATTAGACTGTAAAGACATCTTCAAAATTAGAGATGTGTCAAGGAAGAACACTTGTTTGTGCCCTTAATTTAGGGCAGAGAAATTACATAGAATTTATATTGAGCAAGTAAACTTGTTACCTGAACTACTCAGCAATAGGTTCAGTGTTCTTCACGTGTTTCATACAAGTCCATAATTATACTGGGGAATTATTTAGGCCATAAGCTACCATAGACAGAATATAAGGCAATATAAGGTATGAGATAACATCAATCTAACATTGTTGAAAGACACAATTATAGAGGATGTGGATCTCTCTGAGTGGTCTGATGAGAAATACAACATGAAATCTTCCAATACATATGCAAAGATTCAGGAGCATTTGTGAGAAATTCATCCAAATTGATGGTAATGCTTGATTTAGCCAAACTAGATTTATTGAGAAATATTTTAAGGATTAAGGTTTGGGAGGAATGGACCAATCAATTTGATTTTCAGATCTTGAGACTTTGAATAAGCACTGCTCCACAATGTTGTTAGTTATTAATTTGATGTCTGATATCTTAAATGAAAGTATGAAACATCAATATCATTCATGAATTAAAGCAAGAGGAAGACATATTCTTTAGTAAAATTCATTTACTTTGAAATAGATATTTTTCATTTATTATTTTTCTCCAACAATGAGTTTTTCAAAAAAATATATAATAATTTGATTATGAATTATACTTGATGTCAAAATTACATCAAATTCAGTAAATGTTTAATTCTCAAATGTTTCAATTTTCATGTTTCTATGTCAATTTGTTTGTAAATTAGATTTAAAAAAAAGGGTACCTTAAAGGGTAAAAGTTGTACCTTTTTTTGGAAGCTGGTATATTTATTAAGTGAATGGAAGAGACAGAAGGAATGAAAAACCAATAATATACTTGAATTCATTTTCTTTAGCAATACCATTGGGTCACCAATTTAATTTTTATTAATTTGCTTATTTATAACTATATATAACTCTTATTTTGATCTTAGCATATAATATTTTACAGCAATACTTAATCAATTTCCAAAAAATCTTTTCCAATACTTGAATTATTGTTTGATTTTATAGTAAATAAATAACTTAGTCCACACTTTTTTTTTTTTGAAAAGAAGTCTTAAAGAGAAATATAAATATTTGAAAGATTATGTTTAAATTTAGATATTATGTAGAATCACATTCATTTGTAACTGATTGATACAAAACAATCATTTGTAAAAAGGAACATAACATAATAAATGATTTACTCACTAAAACTGAAGTCACATAAAAGGTGAAATATGATGAATAATTAGGAGGAAAAAATCCCTTTCAGAACAACAACATTAAATTCCCTTCAAAAGAAGGGATATAATATTCATAGCTTCAAACCATCAATTCAACCTTCACAGAGGTAATCGGATGCAATTTCACGATTTCACATTGGATGGAAGGAAAAAATGTTAAAAAGAAAAAAGGCATCAGAAAAGATGTCTAAGTAGACAGAATTAATAATTTTTATTCAAAGAGTGTATCATGTTCCCGAAATGTATGAATCGTAGGATAAGTCTCAAATTTAAATCGCCAATCATAAACCAATTTCTGCACTTTGGTGCAAATTGTTACAGGCTCATTATACAATTGGCCTGCAGTGCCATCTGTGATGTAGTACGAAGCAGTGGGATGAAGGCTCTGTCGCAAGTACAGTTGAGACTGCTGCCATGCCTATTGGTGAAAGAAAGAGAAATTAATCACAGATAACAAGCCATGTAATTGAAAAAATAATGTTGTAAACTGAAAAAATTGCATTCAAGTTTGCACAATCTCTACAAAAAATTTTGCTGTAACTTCTGAATGGAGCCAATTTGTGCATATATTCAGCATTCTGATTGAATTTTAAAATCCACAGCACATTTTGAAGGAAGAAACAGAAGTAGCAGTCTACCAGAAACTTTTTACAAAGATATTATCTCTTTCCCCAGCATAAAATTATGGATTTTGGGCAAGGATGTGAATACCATGAATACTCAGATTTTTATTTTTAGAGATATATGAGAGCTTTGTACAAAGTACACAAAACTAAGTATGCACTTTTACTTCCATCAAATACAACCAAAATTTAACACAAAACACAATTTTAATAACAAGATCACATACTATCTAAGTCATTGCATAGTCGAGTTATATTTTATGCATGTGAATGTATAGGTTAAAATAATCAATTCATTAAAGAATGAAGTTCAAAATTTTATTCTATCTAAATTTATATGCTAAAACTGAAAATAAAATCTTATTTATACAAGCCATTACATTTTTGAGTTGCCATCTAAAAGCATGGAATGAAAAAAGTCTAACCCTCTGACAAGTTTTGTTTCAAATTTTGACATAAATTTATGTTTTAGATTCTAAATTTGTATGTCATTTTTTATCCAATTAGTTCTTTATATATTTTAACTATCGTGTTCACTTCTATTTGGGTGGCCAAACTTCTTATAAATGCATTTTGTTCAAAATCTGACAAAAATCTACAAATTTAATTTAAAGACTACATATTTCATCCAATACATTTTTGATTTATCACATATACATAACAGATAATTTCTAAAAATTTTAATTCTTTTTATATTTTGAAATAGATCCTTCCATTTCACTGAAGTTAATGATGATACTTTAGAAAAATGACTGTTATGTTTAGGGGGGGGGATGTAAACCAATTTTGCATTCAAAATCAATACAATATATTTAACAAATTTAAATATATAAATAAGAATTGCTTAACTAGTAATATAAGTTTAAATCAAATTTTGAAACACATACCTTTTGCAGATGAGAAGGTATTTTTTCAAATTGCCTGCTGTTTATTACAGACACTGATATATTAGTAGGAAAAGGTTTTGTTTGCCACACTTCACTGAAAATATATGTTTGAAAAAAAATTATAATAATACATCACACACTAAATTATCTATACACAGTTTTCATCACTTACTTCATTTGTACAAAACTTGTGTTTAATAGCAAATGCTCATGAAATACAGCACTCATGTGACTAGGGTTACACAAATGAGACAGCTAAAAAGAGAAGGTCAATAGACTATATTTATGAGATTAATGCACACTTGTATTATTTGTATGACATTATTAACCTCTAAGCAGCCAATTTGAAATTCAAACTATTATGAAATAATTCAGAAAATGAAATCAGTATTAGAGAAATATCTTTATTGCTTTGATTGTTAAGAGATTATTTTATCCATTCTGACAGATTGGTTAATTAACAAACAATTAATTATATAGAATTATATAATTAAAACATACCTTTTAAGCAATTCAATTTATTATCAACAATAGCATCTTTCTAATTTAAATCGCAACAACACAAAAATCAGGCATTTAATAATCCAGCCATAGTCTATTAATTAAAATCAATGTTTTATTAAATTGCTGCAATACAGTTAACATTAATTTTATAAATTTCTGATAAAAGAATGATCTCAACTAAATTCTGATTAATTGTTCACCTAAATAAAATAATGCAAACATTCTATAATCTTAGTTAATAAAGTAAATGATTACAAAAATATTAAATACAAAAAAGATTTTTTAAAAAATCTAGCACCTTATGCATTACAAAAATCTATCTATACTTATTATGACAAATATTTACTTACTTGCCTAAGTTCAACTTCTTTGGGTACTGACCCACCATACACATCAGGTTTCAACCAGCCCAAAAGTGCAGCAATACGTGATATTCCAACATAAGCAGATAGCTGGAGAGACTGTAAAGAAGGCAATAAATGCATATTCCTGGGAAAGAAGATAAAATATGTAAGATTCATCTTCACTTTTCAACATGCTTATAAAAGATAACTAAAATAAATGACTGAAATTAACAATAACAATATGAAATGAAAATTAATATGAACAATAATAATAATAATAATAATAACAGAAAATGAACATTAAAATGATCAATAATAATAATATGAACTGAAAATTAACAATACGAGCTCTAACCAAACAAGGCAAAAACAGCTGTATGCTAGGAAAACCTCATGGGGGAAGGAGTGTTGAATGAAATATTTCATACACATCTGGCTATCAAATACGTGTCGATATTGTCGCGAAAGGAAGATCTTCGCATAGTCAGTGTGGCGCAGAGGTAAAGTACACGCTCAGAAAGCACAAGGTCGGGGGTTTGGATCCCAGCCACATCATATTAATGTAAAGGATAAACTATAATTTGAATTTTTTTGTTATTCAATTGTTAATGGTCTAAAATCTTCTAGAACTTTCTTTATAATTCTAGTTTATTCTGTAAAGATATAAATTCCGAATTCCACAAGCAGTGGAATCAGTTCTTCACCTGCATGTTACAAGTTGCTTAAAGTTAATAAACTTGATATAGCGTTACTTTATAACTTGTTATTCTTTGCATCTTCATAACAATATAAAAATTATAAAAAAACAACAACAACAAAAAAATTACAGGGAGAAGCAAACAAATGGCAGTGTGTAGTAAAAGGCATGGACTTTTATATATTCATAAAGAGGTTTCTTATTTATTGAAGAAAAGTAAAAATGACAAATTTAAGTCAAGTCTTTCACCCCTTAACATTGAAATGTACCATTAATTTTTTGTTTATTTCCTCCAGTTACTTCAATAACCAAACTTCATTTACTTTTAAACAAAGGAATTCAAATCAGGTTCAAAGGAATTTAACAATTAACTTGAAATAAAGGAATGGAAGTATTTCAAATTGCAATATTCAAGCCCCAATTCCTAAAAATATTTAATTTTAATACACATTGAAAATTTGTTTTCTTCTCTAGTTTTTTAACAAGTTTTACAGTCAAATAGTAATCTTTGTTCATTCCATATTTTCCACAAATTTAGAGCCATTTTTTGCATATAATTTTTCATAACATTTCTTCCAATTCATCTAAAACTAAATTCTATGCAACATATGCAACTTTTTTTAAGGTTTTCAACCACACTATTCTTAATTCAGGAACATCTTCTTTCAACTAATCCCCTTTGGCCCTGGGATAATATCAAAAGCTAATTAACCCCCAAGATTTCTTTCCCTGAGAATTCTTTTAACCTTCTAAATATTTTGTTAAAAACTTATGAATTTGATTTCTTGACACCAAACTTCTTAAATTCTACTGAAGTACAAAGTATATCATTCAAAAAATTGTTAAGAGATGTTTTAAGATGAATAGCAATTAGTATAACAAAGTACAGTAAGGAAATAGTTCATTCAATTCAAATTCATTCAAGATGTTTTTCTTGTCATCACTTCCAATTCACACACACACACACACACACAAAATTTAAATCTTCATTTTATTATGGACTTGTTTGATTATTCTCCTTGGATCTACACAACATATACTCCTAGTACATGCATGAATGAGAAGAGAATTATCAAACTCTATGAATGAAAATATAAATACAGTACTTTTTTCCCTGATTAGTATGCATTTTTAGCATGCTGTTCAAACTGGATCTCATACTAACTTTGCTGATATTGGTATACAAATTTTTGTTTAAAAAATCAAAAATGGAAATGCTATTCACAGTTGTCAGTTCTTCAGAATTATTATTTTTTTTTTGACAATGAAAATTTTGAAACAGCTTATGACCATCTTCTTTTCTTCCTCTGACAAAAATGGCAGAAAACGGGCAAATGCTCTGACAGGATAATTTTGGTCAATGACAGAAAAGTCCTCAGTCTACTAGACAATATCAGATTTGTGTTACATTTTACGATGAACTTATCTAATATAGGTTTCAATGAATGTAGCTTGCTCATTTCAATATAAAATACTAATTCAACTCACATTTTGTCTATTCTTTCAACAGCAACTGCTTTCTTTAGCCACATGATTATACAATACTTTTTGGATTTTCATATAAAAGAATGTATTAAATAATATACATTTCTTAATCACCGAAAATTTAAGGAACTCTTCTATTTTTGCTGGAAAATTGTAGAACAAATAATACAGATTAGATAAAGAGAAGTCAATATCCCAAATGTTGATTATTTTTCCATGTCTAAATGAATGGTTGACAATATAAAGGCTTTAATGACCCACATTTATTAACAATGTAGGAAATTATTTCTGTATTTCATCAGTCAATACGTTTTTAAAAAAATCAACGATTATAGCTATAATCTTGTTTTAAATCCAACATCCCATAAAATTACGAAATTCTTGTAGAATATCTTCAGCTGTAAAATGACTCAGATATCTGGTTTCAACCTGCTTATTTCAATTTCTATTCTATAAATAAATGCATAAACCCATTTGCAAAGATTTATTGAATGCGTCATCAAAAATTAGACTATATGTATTCAGATCAGCTACACAATTAAATAAACCGTTCTTAATACATGAAACAATGCCCATACAATGTCCATTTGTAAGCCCATATGAGAACTTTTAACAATCTTACTGTATTATAACATTTCTTAGTATAAGCTATACTGTTTTTAGTTTCAGAGATTGAGGGTGGTTGACAACATGAGTAAGCACATATATCTCTTCCTCTTTCAAAGATAATGACATTTCATATTTAGTAGTGTAACAATAAAATAATTTTAAAAAATAGTTATGCATTTTGAATAGAGTAATTCTTGTACATACATTCAAATATCCAGACTGCAACTATCCAGCCTAGTTTTCCTTTTTTGTAATTAAATAAAGAAGGCAATGCATTGCATTGGCAACATTGCCAAGGCATCGGAAGCAGGCTAAAATGCAGAAGCAGTCATCTATAAAGGACTTTTCAAAAACTTAAAACTGTAAGTTTTAACTCTATTTTAGGGATACCTTTTCATATCAGTGTAATCATTTATCAATGAAAAATTAAATCAATTTGATTCAATTTTCTTAAGAATTAGGCCTAAAATTTACATTAATGTCGTTTTTATGTTTTCAGCATTTAAATCAGGCCTTACCAAATTTATGTTAAAATGTGAATAGTTTATATTAACTTGCTTTTCTCAAAGAAATTCTTGAAACATGCAGTACAATATGTAAACTACCAATACAGAGTCTTTTGCTTTAACTCGACTCAAAAGCGGAAACTACTTCTATGATTCAACAGGATGTGGAAGTGTTCACATTGAGATAAATGGAGGGCTTAATAGTAAGAAAATATGTATTATAACATTGAGTTTTGGCATAAAAACTTTGTCTTTTGTTATTGGTGGGCAAAGAAATGAGCTCCTAGAACTCCGAATTATCCGGCTTCTTTGCTATCCCGTCTGCTCAACCGCTACATTAGGCTGGTTACTCAGGAATACCTTTTTTGAACAATTGAAACGACCTTACCTGTACTTTTTTTGAGCAACTGAAATGAAAATTCAATGCAAATATGCAATTTTTTTTACTAATTCACATGCTAAATTTTATTTAAGTAGTTATTTTTAAATATGTTTTTCTTAGTATTTGCATGTAGTTGAATACAGAGCCTGACAGATAGTTAATCAGGGGACAGATTGAGTAAAAAATTTCATAAGAATGTAATTTTGTTGAAGAAATTCTGTATTAAATTTTATCTATTTAGTTCTTCATGTTTTTTAGTTATCTTATTTTTACATGCACATGAACAAACTTCTTGTGAATGTATTTTGTCAAAAATCCATCCAAAGAAATCTACGAAATTACTGTAAAGATGATTTTTGAGTTATCAAGTTCACATACAGCATAATAATAATAATTAATACACATTTAAGACACAAATATGTTTGAAATATGAAAATTCATTAAAATCTCAACAATGAATTTTTTGATACAATACCTCTACTTTGTTTACTAAAGTAAAAATATTTGAGACTTATTCTTTACAGTAATCAAATAACATATCTATACATATTATTGTCATAAAATATAAATAATATTAGTTTGAAATTATAGTTATTTTAATTAATTAATCAAATTAAAATCTTGAATGGATTGTCTAGCAAATGGCCAGTTTCTGTATCAGAGAACCAGTTGAATGAATTAAGTTTGCTGCAAAAAATATCAAAGAAAAGAAGTGATTGGACTATAAATTACATCACAGTTCATGTTTTTTTAAAGTTATGTTCTAATCATGTTAAATGCATCATTATAGAGAACTTACCAATAATTATTCCAGTCTTCTTTTTGTCTCCAAAATAAATCTTCTACCAAAGGATTAAGCAGAATAATATCTGACACGTCTCTAAAACAAAATATTTGACATTTATTACTTTACATTTATTATTCTTTCTTTGAAATGTTCAATATTCTTGAATAAATAATTTATTTGGTACTAAAGCAATGTACTTCGTGGCTGTTAAAATAATTGAAAGATGAAATAAAATGTTTTTAATAATGTGTAGCAAATTAAAAGACAATACGGTTAAAAAAATGTTAAAAATAGTATGCACATCAATGCGTTTCATTCCCAATAAATGTTGTTATCAATATTAAATACTAAGTCAATGATTTGCTTCCATGTCATTATTTCTTTATACAGAATAGCACAATTTATTTTAGACTTAGTAAATAAAAATTACATATATCATTTTGTGTTTAATGATCACCTTAAGACATAATGAAAATTGTTAGTTAATTTTTATCTAATACAGCACAATAATGCCGAAAATTCTTTCAAATGAGAAATGTAACTATGATTGATTCGCAGTGCGAGAAATAAAATGAAATTATTGGGTGAAAAGATTAAGCAGAAAATTCATTGATATACATTACTAGATAGCTACAAGAAAAGTTTTCCAAGAGAAAGAAATATATATTTTGAAAAAAAAAAACAAAAACAACTGAAATTTAAGATTTAAATAAGAAGTAGCTTAACACAATTTTAAAGAACACACAAAAGCAATACATAAACAATATCATACCCTGGATACGTGAGACTATAATGCCTAGCAATGAGTGCTCCAGTTTCTGAACCAACAATAATAAAAGGTCGATCAATAGGTCTGGCAACTGTGACTAGATGATGCAAATCACATGTCATTCTGAAATAAATGTTTTTTTTTTAAAATAATATCCAAATTATTTTACATAAAGGTTATATATCTTCAAAAAAATTAACACAAATATCTGAAACTTACTGCTCCAAGGTAGCAACCTGAGATACAAATTTTCTATTCTCTGTTTTTTGATTTCTATTTATTTCATTCTAAATATCAAAGGAGGGGAGAAAAACATTACTGAAATAAAGCAACTAGCAAAATCTGTCTACAATGAAAATTATACTATCAGAGAAGACATAAAAATTGATTGACATGCAAATTGAACAAATGCCGACATTTTATGTTTCCCTGTTAAACCAAATAGATAGACTGATAATGAAATCATGACAACAGTAAGTAAATGAGTTTAAATAATTTATTAAACATTTTTTTACATCATATCATCATATAACTAAGCCTATATTACCCTCTTTCTCAGCAAGAAATCATTAACTGATTCTGCTAAAAATCAGACCAGCAAATTGATTTCAGAAAATCTGATTATGAAAACAAATTTTTCAATTAGAAGAATAAAGTTTGTAATTTGCATATCAATTAAAACAATTCAAACTTAAGTTATGATTGATAGTTTTATCAGAGCAATATAGATTTCTAAGAAGTAAAAAAAAAAAAAACTTAATTATTTGACTGATTTTTTTCTCCCATCAAATACAACAGCTGTTTGGGGAATCAAGTACTGTCTACTCCATATTATTACAAGTAATTAAATGATACCTTAAAAAGAAATTACTATTCTATTGAAAATTTCATTAAATGCAATACCCTACATATTTGTTAAAAACATAAACTATAATTATTTTAAGAACTCACATAAATAGTTTGAATAAACTAACATTTATTGCTTTACACACTTCATTTTCATATTTTATTTAAAAGATTTGTATTTTCAATAAATCTCTGAATAGGATATTAAGTAAGTAATTCACATTCACAAGTGAATATATTTATATATATCATAAAAAATATAATATATATATCAATATATATATATAGTTATAAGTATTATTCATACACACATATGTCAGTACTGATTATAAATTTAAGAATACTGATTATAAATTAACATTAATTGAAAAGAAATTTTCATTCAGTTATTAAGTGTTAAATAATAAAATAACATTAGAATGAAGCAGATAGTACAGACAAAATCAAATTAATTTATTTATAAATCTATATGAATTAAAATCAAACTGATTTCATTTATAAAAGAAAGAAAATTTCTACTCTCATCAAAATATATATATATCCACCTAAGTTAAAAATTTATTTATAAAATATATACAAATTGAAAATACAATAAATCTATTTTAGAATAATTTGATTATGAATATAATTATTTGTATATAATGAACCCTAATTTTAAAAATCTAAATATTTATCTGACTTTTTCAAAAAGTAATGCTAATAAAATTTACAGGCAATACATTAAAATTTAATAAACAAAAATGTTAAAAAAGAACATTTCATAAAACAAAGCAATTCATTGTAAAACTTATCATTTTTAACTTACTACAAAAGGTAGATCACTAAACCCTAGACCAGCTCGATCATAAACACAAACCTAGAATAATTGAAATAAATAATTCAAATTACTTAACAGATAACATTAAAAAAAATATTATCTGTATAAGATAATAGAATGGATTTTATTGTTACTTTTGAGATTTTCGATAACTGTTGTTGAACTAAATACCAAACATCAGAGGTACCTCCAGTTGGAGCATCCAGAATAACTATCAACAGAAAAGAGAGAAAAAAAATTAATTAATAATTAATTTGTGACACACACACACAGACATTCATGCAGAACATGTATTGTAAAATATTAATATAGTATCATATTTTTAAATAAAATAACTTAAATAAGAAAATTTATTAGATTTTCTAATAAAATGCATTCAAAACTATTAATTTTAGATTAATTCTTCAAATAATTTATTGAGCTAATTTTATTAAGTTTAAAACTGCATTTAACATTAAAAGGATTAAATTTTCATTTAAATAATTCATTGTTTAAATAGCATCAAATTATTTCTCAATAATTTTACAGGTTAAAATAAAACAAAAATATTTAGATTCAGAGTTACTGAAAATTGTAAGCAATTTTTTTACTTGTAGGAACACCTTTGCCAATACAGCTGATAAACATCTTTTGTCCCCATCCCATGTCAACTTGTTCCCCTACAATAAATAAACAATAAATTCTTACTCCTGATGCTTAAACTAGAATGATTATAACAAATAATCAAGGGTTACAAAACCTTATTTTATTATTTAGCATAGATGGGAGAAAGATCACATTATTAACCTTTAACCTTCGGCAAACCAAACTTGAAAAAGTTACTTTGAATGCGGGCATTCAGTGATAGAAACTAGAAGATGCTTTCCCCTTCTTTTAAAGGTGTTTGTTGAAAACAACCTCTTCGATTTCAACCACCCATAGAGTTAATGGGTCATCAGTCCCCTCCGTAGTAAGCGGGATGGTTTTTTTTTTTGTGGTTTCGGCTCGTCTAAACCCTATCGAAGGCTTTTAATCTCAGTTTTATTTATTTTTTTCCTGAAAATTATTCCTACAATTCTGTAGCAGAAATTGCAATAATAAATAAATTGCAAATACAATATCTGCTGAATAGTTTAGTACATTAAACAATAACTTCACAATTTTTAATTATATTTAAAATTAAATCAATTTCTCAAGCATTACTGAATCTGTGAACTTAGCTGACAGCGTTTGAACACATCATTGTGAATTTTATTTTATTTTTATAAGTTTAACTCATCAATTTTAATAAAATGTAATGATTTATATATAATGTTTTAAAGATCCTAATTATTTATATCTTCTTTTTAAAAGTATTCACATCTCTTCATGCAACACACAGATAACACTTATCTGCTGTTTTGTAAATTAAAAACATCTTTAAATGATTTTACAATATTATGTTGCTCCCATAGAAATCGAATATAATTTTTATTCCTAACATAGTGGAACGGTTTTTAATATAATTACTAGCAACGTATTTCCGTAATACTATTGTCAATTCTTACAATTTATAGTGATCTTTTTTTTTTTTTTTTGCTGAGAATTTCAATTACTCATTGCAGTGTAGTATTTTTGAAAACTACGCTCAATTTTGCATACAATAAATACCTGAATTATAATGAACAATTATTTTTCTGCAAAAAATTTTAATAATACATAGATAAAGACCAGATTTAAGACAATTGATTTTTAAACAGTGAGATTAGATACAGTTTACTTAGAATTCAATACATAAGATTACATTGCAATAATATTACGTTGAAAAGTAGTTAACAAACAACTTAAAAAAAAAAAACCCAACTTAAAACAATATACCTGGCATTCTAAATGATCAGCATTCGTTATTAAATACAAGTTTTACTAGCAGCTGATTTAGATTATCTTTCAGAAATGCTTAAAATTAAATCTAGAATTCCTGACTTTCTTATGCAGCTACTTTATTTTATTTCAGTACAAATATTTCTGGAATAAATTAAGTGCCTCAGTGGATTGAAATGAAGGTATAAAGATTTTAATATTTTTCTTCTGATATAGAACTACTAATCATTATTTTTGATAGATTTTACAACCTTCTTCAATATTTTAAAAGTAGAATTATAACTTTTAATGAATGATTAATTATAAATTATTAAATCAATCGATTTCCTAAATTATGAAAATTAATGGTAAAACCGACAGCTCACTTAAAAATCAAAACCAAAATGTATTTTTAGCTGGAATATATCCAGTTCTAGTATTAAAATTTAAAGCTGAAAAACATGGTAGGTCGTTTTAATACTGTGTTAAACTAATACATTAGTGACTGGGAAGTATATAAGCCCAATGTTCCAGTAAAAGGGGAAGGGGTAAGCATGAAGACAAAACAAAGTGTTTTGTCACTTTTCAATGTAAAATATAATGAAAGAGTGAAAAAAAAAAAAAAAAAAGGTTCCATTTAATTTTACTGCCTCATTTGTGACGAATGGGAGCGAAGAAGTAACATATTGTCTAGGGTGCCGATTACCTTCATAATACTATTCCGTCAGAAATTCTTTTTGTTCAAATCATTAGTGAATTCTTTCAAGTAAATTCTTGGTTCAAATATTTAGACAAATAGATGGGCCCAACTATAACCATATATTATTATAAAGTTACAAAATTATATTAAGTTAAAATATTAAGGAATTTATAAAGTTAAAAAAAATTAAGAAACAGTGGGAAAGACGAAAATTTTCAATGAGTATTTCCCACAAATGAAATTATGCAAACTCATTCCATACCTCTTAGGAATGTTACTTAAAAAAATGCCGCCAAAGCAGGGTTCACGACTCATTAGCGCCAACAAATGGTAACAACTGCTGGAAGAAATCTCCTGACCCTAAGGGGTGCGACACAAAAGGGAAGCGATTTTACAAGGCAATTAGAGTTCAGTTGGAAAGTTCAAGTGGGGGAACGAAATCCAAACTCGTTACTGGTACAACTGTTGTACCGAGCCGAAAGGAAAGGTAAAAAAAAATCTGGTACAACTATTGTACCAGCCGTAAGCTAGAGGTTAACAAAGCATAAAAACTCATAGAAACAAATTTATGCTACAATCAATTATTAGGATCATAACACAAAATAAAAGTCAAATTATGTATTAATAATCAAGTAATATTAGATATCAATACACATTAATAATCAAGTTATATTAATAACTAAGAACAATCTCAAAGCACAGTTAATAGGCTGGTAGTTGGTAGATGTTTGCAGGAATATAAAGTCATGTTGATTTTGATGCAACTGAAAGGTGCATAATTAATTATTTAAAGAGGCAAATTATTAATTAATTATTATTTTTAATTAATTATGGCTCGATTAAAATGGTCCCATAGATTCATGATTAATTATATAAAATTAGGACTTCAGAGGAACAGCAAATAGGGATCAAGTTGCAAGTGGATTATAGATAGATAACCTAGGCACTTTATGGACAAAACAAGAGTGGTCATGTCACTCTTTTAAAGAAATATCAATATGGGACAAAAAACTATATGTTCTCGGCACCCTTTACCTTTGCAATACCAAAGCTGGCTGGAACCATAAATTTGCCTTCACATTCTTTTAAGTACTCCCATACAATTTTAGCTCAGCAATTTGTTATAATTCCCCAATAAAAGTTATATAACAGAAAAAAAAATCATGTGGGTGCTTAGATAGTTTGAAAAATTAAAAATTATGTATATTTGAACTATCCCATAATATGTCACATAACCATTCTTAGATACAATGCTGCATCTGCTATCTTGCAGTAGTTCATGAATGGCTGTAAGATGATACTTCTATGATGTTTCAAGCTATTTCATAAAACTATCCATTTGCCTAACAGGAAAGAAAACTTCATTCATCAGAGAAGGGAAACTTCTATTGCTTACTGGTAGTCTAAAATTGTCAGACATATGTCAGCCTATTCTGTCTGTAAACAATTGTTAGTATAGACATTGTCACTGAATCATAATTTCCTTCTTGAAAATTCCTGATTTTAATGGGTCGTACATCATTTCATTTCACTCTTTCATATCATTCAGCTTGAATCTATTGCTAGCAGCTGTTTGTTTCTCGGTCCTACGTCATGGTCTTTTGCAATTGTGGCATTTTGATTCACGTTAATGACAGCAGCAGCATGTAATTAATTCATATTCATAGAATTACAGAAATGTTGTTGCACTCGACAGGAAGATAATAAACAATTCTTTTCTAAATATTTTTTAAATAATTATCTAAATTAGCAACTGGTACAATATTTTTTGAATATCTAAAAGACACTTTATTTGCCAACCAGACCTACATATTACAGATGCTTTCAGATACTAGCATTACCATACTGGTACTGAAAGTAAGAAATAACATCAATTAGAATCAACTGTGTAAAATCAAGAGTAAAGGGGAACTATAGTTGTAAAAAATTTATAAAAAAAAGAAGAATAAATGTGAATATATACATTTTAAAGTTTCAGAAACAGTATTGGACAGTTAATATATTAGCCAATTTATAATAATAGATAAAACAATTATAGGTCCATCTCAAGTCAAAAACCACTGTTCTCAACATTACAGAGTAAGTTAAAACAATGTCATGAAATAGTATATGACATTTGAAATTCAAAATATATTTGATAAATGTTTGCCAAAAAAGTTCTGAGATTACAAGGTAATTTTCAACAATTACATATTTGATTATCTTTAAATCTGAAATATAATTTTAATCTAATTTTTAATTTTACTGATATGCAATAAGACAAAATAAGATTTATTTGCTTTTCTCTAGTCAAAAGAGCAACAACATAATTATAATGAGTATCACAATCTGAAGCTGCTAAGCCTGTTTTCAAATTGTGTAATTATTCTATAATGTAGCATTAGAAGTTTATTTCTTACCATACTTTAATACTTTCATCAATTGCATATTAATTTATGGCAATCAACATTAACTACCTCTGTATTATTTTTTTTAGCATCATAAAATTATTTCGACTGTTTTGCCGGCTAATGCAAATCAGATGGAACTAATCAATTAGCACAGAAAAAAAATATTTGTATAATTTAAAATTAATACAAACCTTCTGCAGGAAGAAGAACAGAACTCTCTCTTTTTAATGAAGCATAATTTAAAATAGGAGGAATAATCAGAATGATAAAAATGTATTTCATGAAAGAAATGCGTTCACAAAAGCGCCTGTAAGCTGAATTTCGAATTTCATTTTCATTATTACTTTTATCCCTTGAAGATGGTTCATTTCTCGATGGCTTTTCCTGTAACAAATGTAATAAAAATAACAATGAAAAGAAAAAGAAAGTATAAGTCAAAACTAGTTTTAGAAGTACAAGAAAAACAAAGAGGATTTAAAATTGGTAAGAGTTGATTTCGATACTAACCAAAGTTTCGTTTCTCGTGTTCCGTCGATGCATAGCACAATATAATTCAAAATACAGATATATCTCCTGTACACTATTACGGCTATATTATAGTTAATTAAACGGTTATATTATCTTGGTTATTTTAATAAAGCAAATTTTAAAAGTTGGAAGTTTCGATTTGTATAAGTTAAGAAATTAATTAAAAAATTTTAATTTTCGATCCAAATAATATATATATACTTCACTATATATCAAGAAAATCTACAATCTCCAAAGTTGATTTTAATAAAATCTACACTGTTATTTTGAAAATTTAAAAAGAATTTCTTATTAAAGAATGCAAGACCAGTTTTCACGACGGCTTTGTTTGGCAATTTGTTGTTTTCATTTGAAGAGATGCCGCAGTAACGGTCCCAGTGATCTTTTTTTATTAAACAAATAGAAAAATAAAATATAGTGTAAATAAATTTAATATTTATAGGGTTAGATAAATTTATCTAAGACGTTTGCTTATGTGCATAAATACATTTATTATTTACTTACACATTCATATATATATGAAGAGAAGTTTTGTTTTACCTAGTGGTCATTGTGACAACTCTTTACGCATTACAGTAACTTTATTTTTTTGAGGTTAAAATCAAAAATGTTTTCTTCGTGAAGGAAACCGGTTGGGTCATATGTTTGGTTGAAAACAAAATAAGGTGAATTTACACTTTCTATTTCATCTTCCTCTCTTTTATTTTTTAATTAAGAGTATCGCGTAAAGATGCAGGAAAATGCATCTTACTATGGTTAAAAGAAATTTTGTTCTATAAAGCTAAATTTTAATTTTGGGTCCAGGTAATTAGTTTGAAAGAATTTTCACAAATTCGATGTCACTTTTGCAACTTCTTTTTAATTTTAAAGTTTGTACTGTAAATTTTTTTATTCACATTGCTGTGAAGTATTTACCTAACTTTGATGACGGTAAAGGTTTTTACGTCAGGGCTAGTGTTTGAAATTAAACTGTGTAGAATTGTCTAATTTTCCGTCACTATTTACAATTTTCTACTGTTGAAATTTCATTTTTTATCCTATTTCCTTGTATGTATTTTAAGTTCTGGTAATTGCTAAAAATAGCCGTAAAATGATTTGCAACCTTAATAATAATAATAATATATTGAAATCATTCAGTTATTAATATCCCAAAATTCAGATGACATTGCCCAGAAAAGAATTATACCAGGTTTAAGTAATGTAAAATATTCAAAAAGTACAGTGTTCTACATTTTCATTATTAATAATTTCTTTTATTTAATCTGAATTAATAGATATGTTTTGTAGTTTCAAAACATCATAGGTATGTAATATACCAAACAATCAGTAAAACACTGAACTTTTACTCAAGCTTTAAACTTTAGAGATTAATTTGAAGCTTAATAGATTATGTATTTAGTCCAAATATGACTTGCAGTATTGTACAAATAAATCTTAACTTGTATTTTATAATGATGAAGAATATATTGTTGATGTGATGTTTCACAATTTATTATTTGTAAATAATTTTTTTATCAAAATTGTTTGAATCTCCATATCTTTGAATTCATATTTCTTGCACACATTTATTATTCTCATGGGGGACTGTTTTTTTTTGCTATTCTTAAAGACTATTCTAGTATCACTTTTCACATCTAACAGCAGTTTTTAAATTGATGTGGAAACCATTTTGAGTGCTTAAATTTTGGAAAGAAGTATTAATTTTGTTGTTAAAACTGTATAGATATTCAGTTTTGTTCATGAATTCATTATCTTAGAATTTTCTTGAAAAAAAAGTTATGCTGATCAATAAAATATTTTATATTTAAAATTATTCTATTCTATTTCAAGCATTTAGAATTTTCCAGTTTTTTTTTTTAAGGATGTAATGTTGTTAGTTAACATTTCATGATCTACGAATATATCTGCTGTATTATTACATGGATTTTTTTTTCCTCTCTTTTAGAAAAGGGTATGTGCTGTGTAAATAAAATGGCTGTTGCATCTGTAGACAAGCATGATGGATATAGAATCTCTCAAGAGAATTCTAAAATTACTCTTCAGAGTAAAAAATATGAAGAGTTCATCTGTGGTTGGGGATCTGCTTTCATAAATATTGTAATAACTTTTCCAATTAATAAGGTCATGTTTCGACAAATGTTGCATGGTGTTGATTCTCAACATGCTTTTAACCAAATAAAAAAAGAAGGAATGCACTTCCTTTATAGAGGAGTTCTTCCTCCTTTGCTTCAAAAAACAGCTTCGGTATCTTTAATGTTTGGAACATTTAAAACATACAGTGAATCTATAAATGAAACCTTCCCAGCTGTATCGCCATTTCCTGTGTTATGTATAGCTGCTATATTTGCTGGTGCTACAGAAGCAGTTCTAACCCCTTTTGAAAGAGTTCAAACTTTGCTACAAGATCGACATTTTAATACTAAATTTAGGAATACATACCATGTTTTTTCAGAACTGAGACAACACGGATATAAAGAATATTACAGAGGAATGACACCAATTTTGATACGTAATTCAATTGGAAATATCTTATTTTTCAGTCTTAAAGATGAACTTAGGAAATTATTTCCCAAATCCAATAAAAACTCTTTATTGCACAACTTAGTCATCGATTTTTTGAGTGGCGCTTTTGTTGGTGCTCTAACTAGTACGGTCTTTTACCCAGTGAATGTTGTCAAGACAAAAATGCAAGTCTGTTATGGAACTCCTTATATATCATTAATTGAAGCTTTTAGGCAAACATATATAGAAAGGGATAGAAGTATTAGGAAACTGTATTTTGGAGTCCATGTGAATTACACTCGAGCCTTTATATCTTGGGGTATAATTAATGCTTCTCATCAGTTGCTTAAAAAGATGTTCTTTGACAGTGGTGCTCCTAGCTCCTGATGTGGTTTTTAAAATAGATGTATTATTTTTACTATACATTTTGCCAAAATGCTTTGCAATATTGAAAGAAATATTTAAAAATGAAATTCAAAGGCAGTTATCCATATTTTAGTTGTTGTTTTTATATGTAGTTTTAAATTTTAAGTTGCTCAAATCATTTTTGAATGCATCATTTTTT
>JAPMOR010052956.1:0-29420 GCA_026543865.1 Argiope aurantia | reverse complement strand
GAAATTTTGACGTGTTTCTGCTATAACTGCCGAAAATATTACCGCACAAAAAAGATTTTTACATGAAGTTAAAGATAAAAAATTTATCTTTTAAATGATACTACTGTTTTAATCTTAAAATTAAATTTCTATTTTTAATGAATTTTTAAATAAATATTTTAACTATGTTTTTCAATAATTTTTTTCGTCAAAAATAAAAATGAGGATTAAGCACGTTTCGCATTCCTGAGAAAAAAATAGCTTTTTTCAAAGTGTTGCCATCACATTGATTAAAGCTCTAACTGAAAATAAATTAAATCTTTTTGGAAATGAAATCTGCAAAAATATAATTTTTGGCACGCGTTTGTAGGAAATGAAGCAAATATGAAATATTATTTTTTCTGAAAAATAAATTCAAGAAAAATTATTTTATGATCTTTTACACTCTCTATACAGGGTGTTTATTCAGTCCCGGATCCATTTTGATATTTAATGACACATAAAATAATGAAGATGTAAACAAACTTATGGCATTTATTGATGGAATAACTCATATATTTTCCTTTTCAGGTTTGAATATTTTTACTTTTGTAAATATCGTCTGCGCGTGTTTTTAATTTCAGATAATTTCATTTTCCAGTCTAAATATCTGTACTTTTCTAAATATCGTCTGCTTATTAATTGCATTTTTCTCTTTTGTTTTTGGCAACTATTGAAATGTTATGTTTACTTTTGATGTGTTTTTTCTATGTAGTACTTTTTTATGTGATGTTTTATTCGATCGGATATTAAGGAGAATGCATACACCACAAGAGAAAGCACAGATTTTATGATGGTCATAGAGTTAATTTTCAATCAACTAAATCACTGACTTTTAAGAGTTAATTTCAAATCACTTAAACTGACTGATTTATGAAAATTTGAATATCACTATTCAATAAAAAAAGGATAATTTTAGATTTTTCATCGATCGTTTCAAAGAAAATACGCCAATAAGCGCGCAGGTTTCTCAAGATTAATTGGCCTAAGATTATGAAAATGGTGAGTTTTTCTAAATTTTTAACATTTAAAACTTCATAAATAAGTCTTAGTCGTGAATAAGTCGTAGAAAATAGAAACATTCATTCATTTTTTTAAAATTTGGTGTGTCCAGAATATTTATCAGAATATGATAGCTTACTGCATTAAATTTAGATTTCATAATTTTTGAAATATATTTATAAACAGGAACAAAATATTATTATTGATTTCATTTCAATCCTTTTGAAAGCAAAACTAAAAACTGAATTTTATACTGAATCTCAAAAATTTTTGTTGAATTATTGTTTGAGATATTACATAAACTATGAAAAATATTTTGTAGTTATAAGACTTAAATACCGAGCAATTCTGTTTGCAATACTCATATTCAATAATAATAATAATTAATTAATAACAATAAAGATGATAAATAAAATAAAGCGCCTGGTTTTATTAAAAAATATCAATATTAATTGCAATTTCGTCATTTATATTTTTAATTAAAATTGAAGTTTTACCGGAAATGGCAACAAATTAGCAAAATATATGTAGTAAATTGAGCGAAACGATCTAAACAATATAAGTTTGGTATGACTATCACAATTTGAAGATTAAAAATGTTTTGTTTGAGAATCCTTTAAGAGACCAATTACTTAATATATTTAATTGAAAATTGTAGCGAGCGGTAATACTGGCGAACCGGCTGGTCGCCAAAGGCGGCTAGTATTCAATAAGTGTTAAGTTTGAGTGAGCTACTTCTGAAAACAATTGATGAAAATGGGAATGGGCTGGCATTTTGAATGAACATTTTTCTTTAAATGCTGTAAGCAATTTTCTCAAGAGATTATAGGTTTCCAATTCAAATTCTTCTTGCAATATTTCCAAAAATATTCTTATCAATAAATGTAATGGATAATGTTCAAAAGGCATATTTCTTTAGAAAAATATTATTCCCATAACAGTATACATATATTTTTCATATTAATATTGCAATTGAATATGGCTTTGTGAACGGGGATGTATTGTTTCATATTTAGGTTTTATCATTTTTTAGGATGGTACTTAATAACATCAATAAAAATTATTTTTAATGAAAAATAGGCGATATTACGAATGTATGTTAAATTTTTTCTCTTTACTATAATAAAATAAACATTGAAAAGATAATGTAAATATTTACGACTCAATAGACTAATTATTTTTACAATTTTATGTAATATTTTGCATATTTCTAAGCAAATATACACTTACATATTTTATAAATTTATTGGACTTTCCTGGGAATGTTTCCTTTTTAAAATTCATCTTTATGGCGTATTGTAATGATAATTATAATTTATTCATTTCAGAGACGAAACTTGTGCCGTTATCCGTTTTTCTCCTGGACAGTATTTATATTATTGAAAATGTTATCATAGGCAGTGCAGAAATTCGTAAGGAAAGAAACATACAATCGATACTGTCTTCATTCATTTTTTCGTATACTTATTTTTAAATTTTAATATTAAGGAAAATGTTTATATTGCGAAATATATTGCATTCAATTTAAGTAAAAAGTTATGTCCTTTTTTCTGATATAAACAATATATATATTAAACATGTAGCTCAAAGTTGCTAAAAGAGAATTTTAACTATTGAAAACCCCTTTTTTATCATTTTAACTTAATTTATATTTTTGCATTTTCATCTGCTCAGTATTAAAATTTGCTTCAAGAGATCTGTTTCAAAAATATTTTACTACAAAATAAGAAATGAATAATATTTACTTTACTCAAAAATAGAGAAGGGACATCATAGAAAAGCAGATTGCAGGAGCATATAAAAGCTACTCGACAAACAATGGATATGAGAATGGATGACCTTTCTGCATTGGTCCTGAAGTGAAGATATGTTAAATTACATATTTACATATGTAAATAGCAAGTATTTCATTTTTAAAATTTTGTTAATGTAAGGGGTTTAAATATACAAATATATTCATATGCACAATATTTATATCTTGAAAGCATACAAATAAGCATGCAGTTGCATACATCCTCTTCTTAGAAGAAACAGTTTTCACAAATAGTTTTCTTGTGAATAATTGAAGACTCTAGGGGATAATTTTGTATCTGCAAAAATTATTTTGCTGTATCTTGTACAGTCTGCATTTTCAAATTCAGACAAGTTAAACTTTTGGTTGCTTAGTAAAAAATTTGGCATTTCCAAATTTAAATATTTAAATATTTCTTGGTCATATGATTACGTAAAGCGGGTTTAGACTCTTTCAAAATAAGCGATTTTATATTGAAGACCATCGAAATTTTTTTCCAAATAATTGAACAATTTATGTAACGCATTGTAGATAGGATTAAATGACCGATAAGAGTTTTATTAATTAGATTAAATGATTATTTTATTTGGATGAATAAAAAATTTTCCTGCAATAAAAAATCCAAAACTTTCCGGTACATTCAAAATTAATTCAAATCTTAAAAAAATATGGCTCGGTAATTACTTTTTTTAAGAGACAAATTCTCAAGAAAGGGAAGGCAAACGAATTAAATTTGGCAGAATGAGTGAAAATATAAATAAGATTCAAAATATCCGTTTAAATAATTATTTTTAAACTTTATTTTTTATTTTTTAAGGAATATAATTAATTCTTAAAGCCAGTAATAATTATGAACGCGCCATTTTTATTCTAATTATAGTGACATTATTATTTTGCATATTATAAATGTTAGATTCAATATCAAGAGTTAAATAAAGAGCATATATTTCGTATATGCTATAATATTATAGTTTATAAGAATTACTTCTTCATTTTTTCAATATTTTGGAAGGATAAATCATTTGTTGTAGTTTTTACTTTGTAATATAGTTTGAGTTTATAGACCACTAGTTTCTCCTTATTTCAGCAGTGATAAGTTTAATATTGTGATAATCTTTCTTGAGCAAGTAAATACAAAAATATAAAAAACATATCCAGGAGAAATTATAATAGAATCGGTGAACAATTCTTCGTGAATAATAATTTAAAACGAATTTCTTGTATTAAGGATTAAAGAGGAGGAATTTTAAATCTCAAACATTGGTAAAATCCATTTATTTTTAATCGTGCACTACATAGATTTTCTAATATCCGTATCGTGCGTATCCCAGTCCACTTAGGAGTCTATTGCCTCTATATCCTCCAAGATCAGTATTTCCATAACCAACCGCAGCCGTTCTATGTCCATTATATCCGTATCCCAATTCAGTAGCTCCAAAACCAACGTTTCCGTATACTATTCCTACATTCCCTGCATAACCAGCATATCCTCCGTGTCCATAGGGAGCATCAGAGATAATGTGGACGGCTGCGGGGTTCTGGTTGGCGGTTCCGGGTTCGTTAGTCTTGACATGTGCTCTGAATCCAGCATGGTCAGCGATGTAGTTGACCTGTCGATGGATTCCCCTGGCATCGGTAAATCCATAGCTTCCCTTTACGTTTTTACCGTCACCAACTTCTCAGTGTTGATCACCGTGCTTGTCCTTCACGCTGTAGCCGAACTTGAAGGGTTGGGGATGGTGGATGGGCTAAATATGAACAAACTTCTCTTTAATGAGAGTATAATAATTTTTATGTTAGGATTTACTAAAATACTGAAAGTTTCAATTTTCGGCTTTTTTTATAACACTAACTCGAAGCTTTTTTTATATATATATATATATTTATAAAAACAGTTATATGGATGATAATGTCAGGTGTGGTTTCATAGAACACCGGAGTTGTACAAATGAGAAGTTTTAGTAAAATATTTTTTTGAAAAATTTTATCATCGGGAAACTAATTATATGTTAAATTATAATTCTGATATTTTCAATGTGTTCAATTATGAATATTAATATCCTTTTACTGCTGAAAAATTAATCATTAGGAAATCAAGAGGGAAACAAGTGAAACGTACTTGCTCTGACTACAAAATGTATTGAGGAAAAATGTTAGAATGTTTTTATTTATTCCTTTTAATCAAGACAAAGTTGAGGAGCAAATAATATTGCTTCAGAGCCTTTGACAAAAAAAAATCTGCAGTATTTTTGTTGATCAATTTTACAAAGTATTTGGTAGATTTATAAACAACTTATAAAAGATTGTTTCTATAGATATAGCGCGAAATTATTAAAGTTAAAAAAAACAACTTAATAGGAAAAATCAAAATTAAACCAAATAAAAAAATTATTAAAAATGTTTTCATTGAAAATTCTTAGGAAGGTATAGAAGAAAATATTTACAATTACCTCATGATGTAGACTGGCGTAAGCAGTCACTGCCGAAGCAGCCAAGATGAAAGTCTGAAAAAAGAGTAATATTTAGTTGAGGAAACAATAAATAATAATAAAACCAATGGAATGACAATGAAAAAAGGTTGTAAGGGATTTTAAAAATACCTATTTATGTATATATAACAGATAGAAAATTGGGAAATATTTATATGGAAAAAAATAATTACAGAGCAAGAGTTCAAACTTATATTCAGTTTCCTATATACTCAGTGGAGTTTAACCTTTTTAATTTCTCAATTTTGTACAGCTTCTTTATTAATAAAATGTTTTATTTTTCTTATTATTAATCCAAATTTTTGACAATTATCTATTTAAATTTCACCAAAAAGTAGCATTTAATCAAGTTTGTGGTAAATGCAATGTTAAATGAATCTAAAGCTAATCATTATACAAAGCATCTGTGTGTGTGTTTAAGTAAAAAGATTACAGAATGCAGCATCTTTTCATATTAAATTGAAATATTTGATGTGCGAGTATTGAAATGTGTAAAACATATTGACTTCTGAAATTTTAACAGAACGATTTTTAAAACATGCAATATGAAAATAAATTTAAAATAATCTCAAAGATATTTTGAAAATATTTTATAAATGTATTAAAAGAATAATGCAGAATGAGAATAATGTTGCAAAATCTTATGATGCATTAAATATCCGCTATTATGAATCATTCTAACAAAGCATTTAGAAAAACCAATAAAAGAACCAACACTAATAATACAAAAAATTTTGAAAAATATTAAGAATAGCAAAGGGATAAAAATTATGTTGATGCAAAGCGTTTTAAAATTTGTACAATTTAAATAAATATTAGTAAAGATTTAAATCGATTATTCCAGACTTGGGGAACAAATTTGTTTTTGAAATAGAGATTAATACTTAATGTTTGAAAACAGAAAAAAAATCTTTCTTTTAAAAAGAAAAGTTATAGAAATTGCAATAAATTAAATCAGATCTATAGTTGATAACATTTAGCAGTTAAAAATTCGTGTTGTTTTCAGAAAATAACACCGTGTTATTCTTCAAAACACTCAGTATCTTTCATTTTTAAAATAAAAATTACAAAACGAAACCAGGTAAATAACAATTTCTGCGGGAAATTCCAAGAATTTAAACAAAGAAATAAATCTACAAAGAAAGATACCTGAGAGATCATTTTAAAGTTGTTAAAGCAATCTATAACTTGAAACAAGTGATATTATGGCAGTGAATTACTCCGTATTTATGCCTCAGAAACCTACGTACAATTTACTTTTTAGAGAAAAATAAATATTTTCCGCATGAATAAATTGGTATTTAAGAACACTTGAAATTCCGGTGAAGTATTGTAACCCAATTATTTCAAAAACGTCATTATATCAAGTTAGATTCTTCAGTTATTGCAATTATTGTGACACGCAGTTACCTCATGTAGTTCAAGACTATTAACAAGTATGCTAGAAAGTTTTTCTTCTATAAGGGCATACTTTAATACTAAATATAATATCATAAACATAGATGTATGTTTGCTCTGAAATAAGAATTCTTGAATCGGTAACTATAGAAATTACAATGCAATTTAAATTTTTTTGCAAAATAAACCGTATCTTCAAACTTTCCATGAAAATAAGAAAAAGAAAGTGGCTTCTTTCGCCTCCAGTTTCATATGCTAATGGAGTAAAACTTTCATATAAATCTTCAATATGACTCTTTTGCTGGCTGTTCAATCTTTTAAATTATGGCAGATACTACGCCAAGAAATAGAAAAAAGTGAAAAAGTTAAAGATGAATCCAAAATGAAATCGAAATTGAATTTCGTTTATACATTATTTTAAAAAACATAGTTGCAAAATTTGATCCTTAATTTCCTTATTCATTTCATCAAGAAATTGAAGACAGATTTTATCAGCTTTTTAAGCTATCGTAATTGTATGAGTTTTCGGTAATCACATATTCTTTTTCATAATTTCTGTATAATTATTATATTTATTATTTACCTTTGTTGTGTTGGCGGAAACGATTCAACAGTTACTGAGAATTTTTTACAGTGTACTTTCTTATCCATACCGCAATATTACGAGTTTTATTCTAAGTCATTATAAAATGAAAGAAAATCCATGAGAGTAGTCTCTTCAATATTTTCTTGCATATTCTATGATAAATGTGATATCGCCTTTCATCGCAGGCATGCAGTTAATACACAAGTAATAGAAAATTGGATATATATTTTTGAATGTCTCTTTTTCCAACCGAATGAAATGAATAATTTGACATTAAACTACAATTATAGTCACAAAATCAAATTCCAAATTATATTCATTTAATTCATTTTGTATTTGAGTTATTGGGTATATATGCATGTAACAACATAAATCGACCTATTTAAATAGACCTTTTCGATGGATTTAGTTCAAAATTTGTAATGGATCTGCATTTTATATGTATAATCTATGAATAAAATTTTATTCACATAGCTCTTTGCGTTTTGTAGTTACTATATTCTTTTGTAATCGGGCAGCCGAACAGACAAACTATCTCTGAAAAGACTTGATTCAATTTTTTCTAAAAATCTACAAATTCGGTGTTATGTCCATATACAAAATTCAATCTTCTACCTCAAAGTGGATTTGAATTATCGTGATCCAAACAGACAGCAATAATTCCAAATATATATATATATTTTGGATTGGAGAGGTTTGAAACGTAGAAATTCGTCAAAATCTCGACATAAAATTTTCTGAAGATTGTAATATTTCTCTTTTTATACTGCTTGCGAATCTGAATGCGAATTTTGTGTCTTTTCTCTATAAAATCGAATTTTTGATTAACATTTTATACCGTTTGATATAGATAAAATAATTCATACTAGTTCTAGTATATTTTTAATTGTCATACGTTGCTCTAACATAATTCGAAATGTCGATATATATAATATAATATAATATAATATTGTCACTACATTAACATTTGTCCCGTAATTAACATTTAGCCGTTTGTTAATTAAGATTTGGTCCGTTTTCTGTTTGCAAAGAAAAAGAATGAACTATTGCATATTTACAAATAGAAGGCATCGCATTTATAATAGAGCACAAGGGTTCTATCTAACCAGTTTGTATATATTAAAGTATTTTTCAGATATGAGAAGAATATTATCATGAAGTTATATCTGGTATAATCATGCTATATATTTTCCAATCCTACCATCAGTACAAATGTGGAGAGAATATTTTCCATAATGCCAACTCAATGGTTGGATGAAAGAAAGAAATTATCTATGAAGGGTACTGAAGAAATTTTAATCTGCTGTAATTATTTTTAAATTACTTGCGCTTAATTTTATAATTATATGGACGTAGAAAATGGTATAATTTGGAAAGTAAAATCATATTAATAATACGATTTAGTTGAAAGGATTATAGTTGTTTATTATTATTTGTTATATTTTTATTTATTTTATTATTATTTAGTTTATTTTTCTTATGACTCTCGTTGGGACGGAATGAAATATATTGTTTCTGGGAATGTTCTCACTACAAATATGAAGAAAAATGGATTAAATGTTATTTCCGTAGCCCATAATCTTAAAACTCAAGTTATGCGACTGCTGTGAGCATAAATGACAAATGTTTGATATCCATTTTCTTTTAAAAACTGCTGTTTCTGGAAAATTATTTTCACACTAGTAAAAACTTTAATTTTTGAAGAAATTATCATCTTTTTTCAGAAGGAAAAATGTGAATACAATAGCACGCAATTTGACTGTAAAATGTGAATACAATAGCAGAACAATACTTCTATTCTCCTCAAGAAATAGAAGAGAAAAGAAAGTTCATGAATTTTGAATGCATACTTCAACTTCCATTTGCATTAAGCTTGCTTGAATTAGAATGATCTGGATAATTAAATCTTTAGATTAAAGTGGTATTTGGAAATAAAAAAATATTTATTATAAGATGATTGTAAGATAAATTTTATAATTTTACATTATTAATATTGACTTTAGGATTTTCTGCATTCATTTTACTTTGTCTCTTAAGAAATGTAATTAAAAAAATTAATAAACATCGAAAAGCTCGCTTAAAAGATAACTGAAAAAATTTTGATAACTGAAAACTTCGATAAATTGAACAAAAAACATTACCTTTTATTTGTCTATACGTTTACATATGAATCAATTTGTTTAGAAACAGAATAAGTTAGAAATTATTAAATTAGATGGGTAAATTTTTGAGTTTAAAACTTTAAATATGCTGACAACTACTCAGTATTTTTAAACCTATCACACTAAAAATATGCTTTAATAAAGAAGGTAATCGTGTTTCTTTATTATTTTGAAAACCTGCGCCTGAAAGAAGAATGGGAAATTCTTTTACTTTATACATTGTTATTCAGGAAGTTTGAATGAAATTCAGTGATAATGTATGGAATCAATTTCTTCTTACATGTAAGGGAAATATTATACATCTTTACGTATGCTTCGTATATATGTGCCGTCAATCAGTAAAGTGAAGATACTAATGGTTATGCAAAAGCAACTTGTTTCGATTTAATGAAGCACTGAATTCAAGGTATTGATTTTTATAAGACGATAGTGGTGATTATTATGCGAGTATATCTTTATGAAATAATTAAATAATTTTCATTTAATTCTCTAAGTGCATCATTTAATTCTCTAAATTTTTAGTACTGTTCATTTATTCTGTTTTATGCTTATATATTTATTATTACATATTTTAAATTACATATTTGATTATTCGTATTTTGTTTCGATATTTTTAAAAATATCTGTAAAGGACTTAGAATGAAGAATATAAACAAGTTAAATGAATCTTTATTTAAAATATCAAGTTTGTGAATGATAAAAAATATTTAAGCGGACTCGTTAATGTGCTTCATAATATGGTAAACAGATATCAAAATAGTTAACAATACACTTTATACTTCTAATGAATGTTTTTAAATAAACTTGTATTTCGTGTACTCAAACAACTATTAAAATACTTGTTTGGCTTTCAGTTAAACAGAAATTGTAAGAACTAAATTAAGCTTCTATTTGAAATATTAATTATATTAATATTCTATGTATATGGTAATTGGAAAGCACAGTTTTTATTAATTTTGCCTGCTCGCAATATTACAAATAAAAATTAATAATTCTTTCTTTAGCAAAACTTTAATATTAGAATACAAATATCATTTTCATATGTCAAGAATCTCCATTTAAATGTTTTCTGTCATAAATGCCTTTGATCAATCCTGAGAACAATCCGAATTTGTATACTGATCCTTATTATCAGTCCATTCAATGAAGAGAAGTCAGACAGTTCGAAATAAGTAAAATAATTATTTATTTCTCATCTAAATCGAACATCTAACAAATATTGTTTTAACCTCTTCAGTCCTGAATTTTTTTTAAAAACTGGTTTAAAAATTTGATTTCTAGATCTTTCACTTTTTTTTTACATCTCAATAGTTTGTGGGAAAAAATATTTGCTGATCGAACAATTTTAAGTCCCATAATTTTAAAGTACACATATGTGTACCTCGGGTCTTAAGCAAGTTAAAGCATCCTAGACAAAAAAAATATTTAAATTTCCTGGTTATTTAATAGCTATATTTTTCCTATTCTAAGGCCTTATGAATGAAAAAAATACCAATTTCCAAATAATTTATTTGTAAATGTAACTATACTGCCTAGCTGACAGAGTATGATGATAAATTTTCTTTCTTTTTATTGAGAGGTAAACTGATAGAATCCTCTCGATTCTGCCTTCATTAACTATATAATTTCATAGCAGCAGAGCATACAACCGAAAATTAAATGCAGATTCATTTATTTTATGTCTCCTATGTTTATTTAATTTTCTTTTAGTACTTGTTTATTTTCATGATTCCTGCAATAAATTATAAAAAAAATCTTGTCACCAAGTATTTTAGCGTAATCTTGGTATTACATATATAGAGGGACTTAGTGACTTTCGCGTAATATGAAAATATTCATATAAAACTGGAAGTATCGTTGCGAAATTATAGCAACTTTTGCATAACGGAGCTTGGAAATTTTCACGTAATTTGAAATCGCCAAATAAATGTTCAGGACTTAAAAATAAGCATGTATCCTAATTTTATATTTTTAGACGCATATAGACATCTTCTGTACGGAAAGATGTCTACAAGAATAAGCTTTTCAATAATGATGAATTCCAAGATGAAAGAGGTATGATTTTTTAAAAATAATGATAAAGTTGAATTATTATCAGAAAATGTTTGCTTTTACAGCTTTTCGCAAATTTTTTTTAATTATTTATAGTAACTAACTTTTATTGTTCTAGAATAAGATTTTTAACGAAGTCGTCTAATAAGAATTAACAAATTAAGAAAGTGAAAAAAAATTTTACGTAGTATTCTTGTAAAGTATAACACCTTGAAAATAATAATATGTTAAACATAAGAGATAAATAGTGAAATCTTATATCTTAGATTTGTATAGACAAAATGAAAAAAAAAAAGCTTACGCATTCATTAATGGCTGAAAAAGGTTCTTCTATTTATTTCTCCTGGCAATTTCTCATATAATTTCTCAAAAATATATACTGTCATTTATGCATCAAAAATGTCTTTCTAGTGACGAGTAAGGTACATTTAAATGTAAATATGCATAATTGCATTAAATAATGCGTTTAATGCAAGTATGCAATCTAATTATGTTATATTTTCTGACTAATTAAATATGTATGCAAGCAATCAAGGTGTTCTTGAATGTCAGCTTTATTCTTAATTAAAAAAAGTGTTCATTTTCTAAAGTTTTCCTTGTTAATATGAAAGAACCCTAGTGAGAAGCTCTCGTCAATGTATGTAAAAAGCAGATGATAAAACTTTAAGAATTATTTTATGTTGGACAAAGGGAGTTTAAAGAAACATGGCCATATAAATATTTATTTTAGGACCACAGTTTCAAGTAACATTGAAGCATACACACTGCAAAAATTACTAAAATTAAGTCTTAGAGACGTGGAAATCTAGAAGTTTGTGCAATTCAGAAATTTAGAATTCAATAAATTAAATTTTTTAAGTTTCAATTAAAAAAGTTAATTTTCATAACTTGATATTTAGGATGTTTTCGGCCTTTTTACGGATCTAAGACTTTTCCTTTATTTACAAACCTACAGATTTGAAAAGGAATTAACATTTTCATTAATTCCAAGATAATTGTAGCTCATTTACTGACTATTTTATAACAACATATTCAACATATTAATTATTAAAATATGCATACAACTGAAAAGCATTTCTGCACATTTTAAATTGGTATTCGATCTCCTCCGATTTCATTATGTTTAATTCTGTTTCTCTACTTGATTAATGAATATTTCTTTATTTATTTGTGGTTTTGGAATTTTAATATCTAAAAGAAATAATTTCACTTGTCGTTAGAGCTTCGTGACTTACATAGCAGCAATCTTAATTAAAATACAACTGCATGTTCCTTACTTCTCTTTATTCACCAGCAAGATGCGCAATGAATATTAAAATAAAATTCAATGGAGCATTTGATGTGAATCACATGAGTGTTAAATGACTCTTTTCAAGCATTAAATAATACAATGTTTTTTGCTTTCATGTCTTTGTGCTGGCATGGTTGTTCTTCGTCTGTTTTATCTGTGGGATGTGTGAATGTGCCCCCCCCCCCGCCTGAAAAAAGGGGCTGTGCAAGCGAATGTGAGGCGTGAGTAGCTAAGTCGTACTCTTGGCACTAGTTGGCGCTACTAAAAAACAAGAGACGGTCCCCTACTGGCTTAAAATCGCTGTCTTCGTAACAGCGGGCTTGTCCATGGCAAGTGCCATAAGAAACAAAAACAACAGAAATAGAAGCCAGTGTACTACTTTGAGAAAATTATTGATGTAGGAAAAGATTCAATTTCTCATTTAGACTGTTCTTACCTAACTTTCAAACATGATTGTTTTCAATTTCGCGCATCAAGTATATAAAAAGAAAGAATTATAAACTTCGAAAATTCACCTAAGGGACTACGATACATCTCAAACACTTGCACCTTAATGTCACCCCCCACCCCGCCTGCAGCCAAAAAAACTATTTTGGGAAATATTCCTAATTACGAACACTATAATTCTGAAACGCAGCAATGCTAGTGAATGAAATTTGGAATCTTTTTGAAATTTTTCTAGTTTTCTATTATTTTTAATAATACACCTCAGAGAGAAACATGTCTCTATCCATCCGATCATATGCAAGGAATTATAAATCAAAATCGCATTGAGCTTGATGAATGAAGTTTATCTTACAGTTTTCTCAACAGTAGTATATATCTGGAACAAATGTGGACCATATCTTCAAACAAATGTCGGTATGTTTCTAACATGCTGTTTAATATGACTGGCATTCATACTTAAGAATCTTTTGAATCTTGAATGTAAAGAAAATGAAAATAAAATCAGTAAGTGGTGTCTTTTAGAAACGCCTTATAATACTGTAATAAAATGAAAAAAAAAATCAGAAAGTAATAAAGTTTGTTATTTACATTTTGGAAAAAGTCTTATCATAAAGAAAGAAAATATTTTCCCTTTGAACATAAAAAGTCATGTATATATTTAAAACTTTCATCTAAAGTTATATCTTAAAGAGAATAGTAGCTTTATTTTCGTTAAAAAATATAATAAAAATAAAACTAGAATATTTAAATAAGCTCAAACAAAGTTATGATTTATAATTTAACAAAAATTTTAGATGAAATGTGTATTGTACGGTAAAAGATAAAAAAATTATCACTTCTAATTGTATTAAGAATAGCATGAAATAAATTTTATTCATTAAACATTAGAAATCTGATGAAGTATAAATTAAAATTTAAAAAAAATAGCTATCGGAACAATTTATTCTTAAATAATGAATTTGAAAGTTTTATGCCTGATTATTACTGTTTTCAATGATATATTAGTTTAAAAAATAATAACGGTCCTCTTGTGTATGTGAGTAAATACTGAAACATTTCGAACTCTTCAATTCTATCTGTTTTATATTGTATTTTAATAGAGATATGAAGTTGAGCCTCTTTTGAACAAACTCGGATTTAATTGAAAAATATTAGTAAACAAACAAGTGAATAAATAAAATCAAGGAATCTAGTATATCTCGATACCCAGTAATTTCAATACATCAAAATAAATTTTACATATATGTATTAATTTTCTTTCAAAAATCTACCATGCGCATTATTTCTTTAGGGCTAAAAATGTCTTGAAAAAAAATCAGAAATTCATAAAAAAAATGTCCCGATAATAATGTTTACATACATTTTTCCAAAATTTGACCAAATTTGAAAAAAGATGTCTATTTTTTTATCCTGCCTTCTCAGCCCCGTTATTTAGCTAACATATTTTTGACATTTTAAAACTTTCGTTTAAGAACTATTTTTATAAAAAATTTACTACTGAACAGAATTTTAAAAAAGAATCTCCTTCCAAGATAGTAAAACGATTTTTAGAAGAAAAGCTAAAAAATATTATTTGCCTTATCTGCAAAAGCATTTCGTAACTGATATGGAGACTTTAGAACAATAAGAATCGGAAAAAATAATTTTTGAAATGAAAAAAAAGGGGGAAAAATATTAAATGTTCTAGAAAAAATTTAAATGTCTTTGGAGAAAAATGCGCAACTTTCTTCATTATACAGGGAAAATATTGCACATTTGCATCACAGGTTTTTGGATTAAGGAAAATGAAAAAAATGATCAAAGATTAAGCATTTATCATATTACTAATATCAGGTAATAAGGCAAAAAGGAAGCATGGTATATTTACAAAATAATAATTTATTTCTTTATTAAATAAACTATCTATGGTCTAATCATACAATTTGTCTTCTAAAAACCATATCTGGCATAACCTAAACCACCGAAAACTCCATTTCCAAGGCCATAACCTCCATATCCTCCAAGACCAGCATTTCCATATCCTACATCGGCTGCTCCAATACCACCATATTTATAACCCACTCCGGCAGCGCCAAGGCCGTTGTATCCTAAGCCTGCTCCTCCATTTCCGGCATAACCGAGTCCTGCATATCCTCCGTGCCCAAAAGGAGTATCAGAGATGATGTGGACGGCTGCTGGGTTCTGGTTGGCGGTTCCTGGTTCGTTGGTCTTGACCTCAGCTCTGAAACCTCCATGGTCTGCGACGTAGTTGACTTGTCGGTGGATTCCCCTGGCATCGGTGAATCCATAACTTCCCTTCACGTTCTTGCCATCACCAACTTCTTCACGGTGTTGTTCTCCGTGCTTGTCCTTCACGCTGTATCCGAATCTGAAAGGCTGGGGATGGTGAATGGGCTAAAATGGAAAAAGTAACACTGAGTTTTTTTATTTATTTAACCTTAAGTGTAGATATTTTTAAGGTTTCTTTCTTATCATAGAAGAGATTAAATATATTTTCAAAGAAATCTTGTTCGGTATATAGTTAAAATTTTTCACTGTTTAATTGAATAAAATATATATTGGCATATATCGTTTGTAATCACAGACAGAATTTGAAATAATGCACTTTCTAAAGAATTTAATGAGTGAAATCACATTTCTGAATTGTAAAAGATATGTTAAAATTCACACTGTGTGGGAAAATCGAATTTTATTAATACTGTGTTATCTTTTCATTTCCTTGGGCAAAAATCTGTTTATAGGGATAACAAATAAAATTATATATAATTATTATTATTATTTAATTATATATATGTATTTTTTATTATTCTGATATAAAAAAATTTCTCATAAAAACAATAACCAATTTTTAGTATAATATAAATAATACTACTTAAGAAAGCTTTTTTTCTTTGAGTGATTAAAATTAATATAAATAAAATGATATTTCAGAAGGAAAGTGATACATTCATAATACCGCCAATATTAAATGATTTCTCTACAAGCAATTAACATATATATTGTTTAAGAACGTTCAATGAATAAGTATATCTCTGCAAATATTCTTAAAATTTTTCTTTTCCTATTTTGTGAAATCCAAATATTTATATATTTGAAAATATATTTCTTTTATAATATATGAACGTAATTATTGATATCTAATATATAAAAATAAATTTTTGTTTATTCTTATACTATGCGCTGCCGTACCATTCATACGATTGCAGTTACACTTTGCCAACTTATTGCTTGCCTTTGGGCTAAGGTTATAGGAATTATTATACCTGATATATAAAAGGAATTTTTGTTTGGTCGTATTTTATGAGCTACGTACCATTCATCCGATTGCAGAAAAACTTTACAAACTTATCGCTTGCATTTGCCTGAAGGTTATAGGCATGATATAATTATTATATCTAATATATAAAAATGAATGTTTGCTTTTTAGTATTTTATGATTTTCCGTACTGTTCATCTGATGGAGATAAAACTTTGTTAACTTATTGCTTTGAACCTAAATGATCCCTGTTTTTCATATGGCTAGTTATATGTAGGATGCTCATGAGCCGGACAACTAAGAAATGTATTTGTTTTTTGCTGAAGAAGGAAAAACATACAAAAAAATATTTTCTACTCTAAATATACTTGAATAATAAAGTAAAAAAAAAATGGAATAAATATTATTTATATTTCTCCTTTATATATCATGTAATTTCGATGAATGTATTCACAGTCGACAAGTAAATAAATATCATTCTTTCTATCATTCCTCATTAAACAAGATAGTTATTTCAAATTTCAAACGCTATTTATGAAATTATTTCTTCTAAGGCATCAATGCGCTGATTACTAGTTAGTGTTGGATGAAAATTTGAAATAGTGATGATGACGATGTCGTGTCCACGCTACCACGGAAAGGGATTACAGTGCTTCTGAGGGTAAAGGCCCCTGAGCACCCGAGGGCAGAAGTCTGATTTCTAACTCATATGAAGATGACACGCACACATTCGCTTGCACGACTCCTTTTTACGGGGGGGGGGGGGTACATTCACACACCTCGCATATAGAACACAGATGAAGAACAACCATGCCCGAACTGGGATTCGAACCCGGGACGCCCATATAGCGGGGAAGATGCGTTACCTCTATACAAGGACGCCGGCATTTGAAATAGTGATAGTTATATTTACATATAAGTTGTTTGATGCTCCTTTAAAATGGAAATATTTTGCTATCATTTAATGATGATCTGAAATTTACCTCATGTACTCAGGCGTTTAGGAGTAAAGCAAGCAAGATAATAATATGTAGCCATGGCGTCAGGATTGTAGAGAAAATATGTCAGTGAATTTAATTTTCTTATAAATGCAAACATGTCAGAGAAGTAGAATATTTACTGCTGATACCTAAGATTGCTTGGTCTTTATACGTCACTGCATAATCAATGTCAATAGCATTTTTTTAATCATTCTTAAAAAATATATTCAGAGCATAGGTGACTATATAATAAAAATATGTCTCAAATTTTTCTTAAAAAATTTATAACAAGAAAAAAGGAGAAAATAATAAGAATTACCTCATGATGAAGACTGGCAAATGCAGCCACTGTCAAAGCAGCCAAGATGAAAACCTGCAAAATATGTAATTAATGGACACAGTAAACACATACTTCTGAACATTCAATAATAAACCAAATTTATTAGGATATAAATTTGTTTACTTTTCCCAATACAGATCTCCCGTCCAATGTATTTTTGCTAAGGTCGTAATTAATTAAAATACAAGATGTTTCTTTAAGAAAAAGAAAACAGTTCTTAATCTGTATTTCATCACTGAAATAAGAACTGCCACATTAATTAGAGGTTTCTAAGATTGCTATTCTTAATATCTTTTGTGAATAAATCTATTCTCATAGTACACGTTTTGAATTTGATTGCTGCATATGCTACGAATTGTAATTTTTGTGTTATTATAAATAGTACTCAATGTACTCTTAATATAATTAAAGTATGAATATATGAATATATTTAAAGAAACTAGGACATTCTGGATTTCGAAAATCAACGACATTTAAGTAACAAATTTAATATATATCAGATGGTATTATTTTTATAATAAAATCGCATAACAAGTTTACGTTCTGTGAATATTTGTCTTGAAAAAACAAACAAAATGTAATAGGATTATTTCCAAGTTACAAAATTTAAGATGGATTCCTTCCAGCAGACAATCCGCAATTATGATTAAAATTATTCAACAATCAACATGATATGTGATTATAATTTTAATAATTACTGTGAATTAGTTTCCTTTTTAACATATTTAAATAGAAAATTATATTTAATGTCCTACAGCTAGGAAATCTGAAATTAACACGATATTTTACATTGCTAATTAATTCTTAAAAATTATTACTTTTCAAAACTTAATAATAATGTCGTAATACATTTATTATGCTTATAAATGCTATATAGTTAGATTTCATGTTATTGAAATAAACAATGAATATTTATAAGAGAATTAGAAGTTCAAAAATAAAAGTGCTTTGATGAAAAGCCAACAAATGGTATTTTATTTTCTTGTCACAGGGAATCGAATTTATTATATTTTCAAAAGTATGATATGAGCCTGTTCAAAGCTATCAAACTTTTACATTAAAAATTTCTGTAATCGGAGAAATATACTATGAATTTGAAATTAAAATTGAAAAAATTTTCATTTTAAAACTTTCCTAATTTTCTTAAGGAAAGTTCATTTTAAAGTACTGAAAACGATAATTAGAGCTAAGTAATTCCGTAATTTGAAGTTATGTGAAATTTCTATGAGTTATATATGTTATTCAATTAATTAAACTCTTTATAAAATAACAAATAGAGTTGAAAAGCAATATTAGCGGACAGCGTAGAAATTTTGTAAATATTTTAACAAAAATTTAAATGTTGCAAATAATAAAGTTGAAGAATTTCTGTAATTTTTAAAAATTTTTTTAAATAGGAATGCAAGATTGGTTTATTGTTTTCCTATTCCTATCGTTTTCCTATTTCCTATTCCTATTTTGATCCCATTAACCACATTAGAAAAATATGGTAAAATTTGAATCACAGAGGAATTTTTTTTTTGGTCGAGGGAGGAGGGGGCTGTTACTGATGCTATCTAATTTTGTCATATCCTCAGATGAAAAAATTATTTATATGATAAATAAATCCAAAATAAGCAATTTTTTTGAAATTTTAAGAAAAAAAAAACTGCTGCTTTATGATGATAGATTAATTTAATGCCTCTGCAAAAAGATATGTAGTTGAATTGTGGAATTTTTTGATGCCAGTTAGATAAACTAAGTTTTAAAACATTAATAAAGTGCAGGATTCATGCTAAGGATAAGTAATAAAGCTCAATTAAGTATGTATACATATGTATGATAAAATTAAAAACATAAAATGTTCAATTATTTTAGTTAGTTGCAGTTTTATATCTGGCCGTTTCTGGCCATATTTTGACAAGTGAAATGTAAATGAAACTTCATTAATCATTAAAAATACTTAAAACACAAAACCATGATAAAAATTTCATAAAAAATGAAAATATAACAATAAATGTATAAAATTTATAAATTACTTTAATTTCAAATAATCTGATAGATGAATGTTTAAATATGAATATTACATAGAGTATACTGATTTCTGAGATCTTGAATGAAGCACCGAATAAAAATGATTTGAAATAGGTTTCGAACAATACCGGAAAAACCTCGTCAAAATGTGTTTTAAATATTATAAAACTAGCGAAAAAACATTAAACAACTTGGAAAATAAATATTTAAAATCAAAATAATAGCAAAAGTGACGGATATTTTTCAATTATAAATGCATTTATAATAATAATTAAAAAATAAAAGTGTGACATTTAAGATAGCAGAAGCGTTTCTTTAAAACATAGCATGAAAAATAAATAATATATTTTTGCATGAATAGTTATTAAACTAAGAATTGGAATAACGATGTTAATAAAAGCCTTTGCTGACTCAAATGACTTTGAATCTATAGTACTTAAATAAATCAAAGAAAATACTTCAGTCAAATATTTCGGAAATGATAATAATTTGTTTTTAATTACAGAATTTATATATACAGAAAAAATGAATTAAATTAAGCAGATAAATTATTTTTGGACATAAAATATTATTTTTGAATTCAAAATATCTCTAAAACTAACCTTCGCTACATTTAGAAATTAAATATACATTTTTCTTACAATATATTTTGTTTTAAAAATTAAAGATGTAGAGGGACGAGACTCTTTATTAGGTGTTATGCCATGGATGAAAGAATGAGTTCAGTTTCAGGAACTACTTTTTATTAGCCGGTTAGGTTCCACGGCACAAACATTTAACACAAGCATATTGAAGAACAAATTCACACGGCAAGCATGGACAACACAAGAGACAAGAATGAGGAATCATGGGAAAACATGGCACTTGATAGGTGGCTCTAGTAGCGCCACCTATGAAGAAAGGAGAAGGCAGTAATTGTAACCGCTACAAAGAGTTAATATTTAAACTCAGTCAGTTAAATAGGAAATTAAAGAAAACTTTTTGAAAAAACTTCTCTAAAAGCGTAAACAAAATTGCAATATAAGAAAGTTACCTGAGAGATCATTTTAATTTTGTTCTGTCTGGAAACTTGAAACAAGTGATACCTTACCATTAAAATGTTGCGTATTTATACCACATAAACTAAGTCACAATTTACTTTCACTTGAAGGTTAAATCGTTTCCGCATGAATGAACTGGTGTTTTAGAATATTTTAAATTCTGATCAGATATTGTGACATAATTATTAAAATAAACCTTATTATACCATGTTCGGTCTCTTGAGAAATTATAGCGACCCAAAATTACTTCATGAAGTTCAAGGCCATTATTAAGTATTCAGAAAAAGCAATTATAATATTTAAAAAATCATATTTTGGATAATGCTATCAAAAGCGTTAAAATATGAGGGTTCTCAAATAAGATTTTAATAATTTGAAACTAATGAAATTTTAGATAAATTTTTCGTGCAAAATCAAAATGTTGATAACTTCTAAGCAAAAGTAGAATATTTAATAAAAATTATTTTATTTCTTTTCACCCACGTTTCCTTAGCAAATTTTAGTAAAATTTCTTTATTATAAATTAATTTTATAATTCAATTTTACAAATTGAGTGCTTCGTTTATAATTTATTCTTTTAGGTATAATAGATAGCTCTAATAAAATCATAACGATGAATATTGATTGCGTTTATTGACTTAATCACTTATTATATTATTACTTATATACGTTTAATTACTTATATTATTTATTATAAATATATAAGTAATTAAACGTTAGTTAGATTGATTGGTGTCGGATGTATGTTATCAGTAAATCAGTAAATTATTACTTTTTTATTTACTTTCAGCTTTGCCATCTAGCATTTTCAGTCAATGAGATTGAAATTCATAAATACGTATGTATCAAACCAATTTCTTCTTTAGTACAAGCCTAAATTTATACATATTTACATCGCAATATTAATTTATAATATGCATGTAGCAATAAATTGAAACATATTCAATGATTATGCAAAAGTAATTTGTTTCGTTTAATTTGACATTTAAATTCAACTAGAGCATATAAATGGACATTTAAGTTAATCTTCCTGAAATAGATGAAGAATCTTTATTTCAGTCTCATCTCTGAATCTGTTTACTAAGAACATTTTTATTTATTAATGTAAAGATATTGTATCCTTATTTCACATAAAGAAACAACCAGTTTTTTAAAATTTTAGTATAGTATATTCATTTTTTCAACGTCATATTTTATAATACATGAATGACAGATCAATATCTTGTGTGAATATTTAAGAAATTGTAGGAATCAACATTCTCTATTTAAAGGAATTATGTGCGTTGATTGATTTGCCATAAATTTTCGATCATAAATTTCAAATAAAATATAATTAGCAATCGTATTTTAAAAATAATTATTGGGTATCCATTAAATTTGTTTTTCTCTTTTTTAAGCTCATAAATTTTCAATTAATAAATTAATCTAGTATCGTATCAAAGTCAGATCAGATCTAGTACATATCAAAGGACTTTTATCAGATTAAGTATGCTGCTGAAATTTTTTTTTTTCTGATGGTCCTATATTTTAAAACTAGGAAACGGAAATATTGTGTAAAATTTGATAATCTCAGACTTATTAGAATTATAACTAGAAGTTAATTCAACAGAAAACAGATCCAATTATTTTTAATCGGAACACTTTTGAAAAACATAAGAAAAAGATAAAATAATTGAATCTTTAATTTGTACATTTTGGAAAGCACTTTATGGCACTAAAATGAATTGAAAAGTGTAAAAGTTATTTAATTTACGTTATCAATTTTTATACGCTTGAATAACGTAATAATAAGTAAAATAAAGGAAAATGATTTAATTTAACCAATTTCTAGAAGCACAGTTTTTGAAATTTCGCATTCGCTTTATCCTAAATAGAGAAGGAGCATTTTGTAGAGAAAAGAGACACTTTCCCTCACTGAAGCACATAATAATTAGTCTTTCTAAAAAATTCAATTAACGTAACATTTATAATTTACGAAAAATTCCAGGATTAATAAAAAATATTCACTTGCGTCGTATTAAAAATTGAGCAGTCTAAAAATATATTAATTAATATATCAAAAATGATAAACCAATTAATGATAAAAAATAATAGAAATAAAAATGCTTTAATTTTAAAGAAAGAGTTTGCAAATTTTATCGTTGATTGGTCTCATTCATACAAACATATTATTTTTAAGAAATTAAAGAAATTAATAACGCTGCCATAATGCAATATGAATAAATACAAGAATTCTTCATTCTGTTCATTTATCGTTGTTTTGCAGTTGTATTTATAACTAGAAATGTAATGGAACCTTAATAATAAATTAATGCAAAAAATTTATATGATAATTAGTAAATAATAGGAAAACAATAAATAGAAGTGATGATTTTCAGATACTTTAATATATCGAAACACTTTTCACATATATTTGTTAATTTTTTCACTAAAATCTGTCAGGTCTATTGACATTTTTAGGACAGAAGACGACTTAAATGATATAAATTATCAAAGAACTTTATTTAAAAAAAAATCGATAATAACGATTGCGTTCTTTTACCAAATTTCGAGTCCAGTTTTTTTATCGTATTGTTACGAAATTTCAGGGTCTCGTTTGGATAGTGGGAGTTATGTGGTGTGGAGAACGCTCAATCAGTAGGCGGCAGTAGGAAAAAACAAAGACGTTTATTTAAACGAAGACACACAGGATAGCACAAAGACGACAACTATATACAGCACAGAGAAGACAATTATCTTCTGCCGCGAGACATGCAAACAGCAGCGCACAATAAAACTCTACTGCAGATAGTAGCGCACAGCTTAGTTCAGCACTAGCTTGACTCCGTCGCTGCTCTGCTGATCCCTGGAAGACCAGTTCTTCACCGTCGATTCCGATTACTCTCCACTGTCGATTCCGACTACTCCTCTCTGGCAGCAGTAACTGCCTCCTTTTATAGGTCTCAGGAGGCTGGGCTAGAAGCCTCTCAACCAAACAGGAACATTCGAGGCGTATCTCGGTTCCTACTGGACAGATCGGGAAAATTCTCGATTTTTCGGGTATGATCTATTTTGGCGCCAATGTCGCCAAATTCGTCGCCAAGTTGTCAAATGGTCGCCAAGTTTGTCGCCAAGCTCTGGGACCTCCAACGCGACACCCGTCCAATACAGACGACTGTAAAACTGTCTTTCTGATGATGGAGCCAACCATGCTGGGAAGCAGAATTGCAGGTTTGTAACAATATTTATTTTTTTTTATCTTGCCTTATAAAATTATATAATTCCTTGTTAAAAAAAGTTTTCTTAAGAATTTTTTTCCCTTTCTTCCTAAGAACACTATTACTATAGGTAAAATTGTTCTTGGAATATAATGAAGATTATTATTTAATTTATGTAGGATTTCTTTATTCTTTTTCGTATACGATTTCTGAAGCAAGAACTAGAAATAGTCTTAACCTTTATTTAATTCACAACACATACGAAAGAAATAAATGACCGCTTCTTGACTATTATATTTCTACATAATTCCCGTATGAGAAATTTTGTTCGATTTGTAATTTTATCAGAAATTCAGGAACTGATTGGCATTTGAAATTCGGATTGTGTCAAAAGAGATTAATATGTCGATATTTTAGATATCCAGTATATGGGGGTTCAAATGTATGACTTTGAAATGGTATATCAAATGCATATCTCATATATTTAACTGCAGCTAAAAATAACAGAAAAAGATCGTTAATTAAATCAAAACATGATACGCCTTTCGTAGTCTTCTTAATTACTACTCATCTCCGCTAATAACAAAAATAAATATTAATGTTTGTCGGTATGTAGGAACTCGATCAACCATTTAATCTAGAGAAACAGAATCGAAATGCGCATGTTGAAATAATTTTTTTTGTAATTTTATTTAATTAAAAATTAGGTAAAACTTTTAGCTTTACCTAGATAACTTAAAACTGAATTACAGAATCAGGCAATGGCAAAAAATTTAAATATGCCCAATTTCAATCATTACTGCTATTTGTTCATATATAACTGAATGTATTAATATATGAAGAGAAAAATAGGTTAATGCCATATACAATGGATAAAGTGATAATAAATATTATATGTCTATTGAAATTTTAAAAATGAAAGTATTTTGTTGAAGAAGCAATTAAAATCATTTTATACAAAGTAAGTAACTAAAATTTCCAGCAATAATTTATCCCGCTAGGCAATTAGTCATCAAAACTGACTAGTGACTGAAAAGTTTCTGATCAAATATAAATATATGTATTGCATTTAATAAATATTTTAAACTACAGCCGCCTTATGCGACCAGCCGGTTCGCCAGTATTATCTATCGCTACAATTTTCAATTAAATATTTTATGTAACTGGTCTCTTAATAGATTCTCAAACAAAACATTTTTAATCTTCAAATTTTGATAATCATACCAAACTTATACTGTTGTTTAGATCGCTTCGTTCAATTTAATATATATATTTTGCTAATTTGTTGTCATTTCCGGTAAAACTTCAACTTTAATTTAAAGTGGAAATGATGAAATTTCAATTAATATAAAGATAATTTTAATAAAACCAAGCGTTTTATTTTATTTATCATCTTTATTGTTATTAATTAATTATTATTATTATTGAATGTGAGTATTGCAAACAGAATCGCTCGGTATTTAAGCCTTATGTTAACTACAAAATATTTTTCATAATTTATGTAATATCTCAAAGAATAATTCAACAAAAATTTCTCATATTCAGCATAAAATTCAGTTTTTCGTTTTGCTTTCAAAAGGATTGAAATGAAATGAATAATAATATTTTGTTCCGGCCTATAAATATATTTCAAAAATTATGAAGTATAAATTTAATGCAGTAAGGTATCATATTCTGAGAAATATTCTGGACACACCAAATTTTAAATAAATGAATGAATGTTTCTATTTTCCACGATCAACTAAGACTTATTTATGAAGTTTTGAATGTTAAAAATTTAGAAAAACTCAAAATTTTCATAATCTTAGTACAATTAATCTTGAGAAACCTGCGCGCTGATTGGCGCATTTTCTTTGAAACGATCGATGGAAAATTATGCTTTTTTTATTGAATAGTGGTATTCAAATTTTCATTAATCAGTCAGTTTAAGTGATTGATTTAGTTGATTGGAAATTAACTCTTTTTATTTAAAATATTAGTGTTTCAAGAACATTTTATTAATCGTGATTTCCACAGCAGAAACTTTATGTAAAATCAAAAATTCGTTATTTATTAGAGCATTTATTGAATCAAGTTACATAAAATATATTCATTTTCCATTTAGACCATTTTAGCAGATCTGTGTCTAACTAAAGGTTTACAAATTAGCTGTGTGGCCCTGATTTGAATGGATATCCTGTTCATATTAAACAAAACTTGCCTTAAAATAAAACTGATTTATTGGATTAATAATATAGAGAGTGTAAAAGATCATAAAATAATTTTTCTTGAATTTATATTTTAGAAAAAATAATATTTCATATTTGTTTCATTTCCTACAGACACGTGCCGAAAATTATATTTTTGCAGATTTCATTTCCAAAAAGATTTAATTTATTTTTAATTGGAGCTTTAATCAATGTGATGGCAACACTTTGAAAAAAGCTAATTTTTTCCCATGAATGCGAAATGTGCTCTTTCAGCTTTAATTTTATTTATATTTTGTACAAAAAAAAATTGTTGAAAAATATAGTTAAAATATTTATTTAAAAATTCATTAAAAACAGAAATTTAATTTTAAGGTTAAAACATTTGTATCATTTAAAAGATAAATTTTTGATCTTTAACTTCATGTAAAAATCTTTTGTGCGGTAATATTTTCGGAAGTTATAGCAGAAACACGCCAAAATTTCGCTTAATTTTTAAATAAATAAAATTCTAATTAAAAATTTGAAAAAATAACCCCCAGGTGCACATTCCCGGCTTCCAAGCCTCCAAGGTATACACGTGCCAAATTTGGTAGCTGTAGGTTGAATGGTCTGGCCTGTAGAGTGCCAACACACACACGCACACACACATTCAGCTTTATTATAAGTATATATTATTGCTTTTGTACTCTTCAGCCAATTAATAAGATGTTTGTTTAGTTCTCTAATGGTAGAAGTTATAAATACGAAGTTGTAATCATATAATAAATGAATTCTAAATATATTCCTGCGCATTCTATACGATGAAGTGAAAGCATGGCTTTATGTTTCAATCTTTTGCTTGCTGACAATATTAAAATAGAAATTTATAAACCTTCACTACACAAAATGCTGATATGAAAATGAAAGTTTTATTTTCATATTTCAATAATTTTTAATTAATAATATTCCAGTTTATCCCATTAAACATCTCACGCTCTTACTTATGAACTGAATATTTTTAATAATGATTAGTAAAATATTACTACTAAATTCTTAAATGAACCATTTTATTAAAGAAAAGGGCTTCATTCTTTAATAATGATATACGTATTTTTATTTCTTATGGTGAAAGACTGTATAATTGCATTGAATCTTACCAGAATAAGAATTAAAACAATTTTAAAAGAATAAGATTATATTATTGGGGCAAAATAGATGCAAGAGACATAATAAAAACCGAACACTGCTTGAATAAAAATTTAACTTTTAAAGGGAAAAAAATGAAAAAAAAATTAATTGTCTGAGAAAAATTTAAATAGTTTTAGAGGAAAATGTGTAAATACCATTGTAATACGTGGATTTTTTTTATTATATAGGGTAAATATTGCGCACTTGCATCACAGACATTCTGCTTACAGGAAGAAAAATGGAAATATTGATCAAAGAATAAGAATTTATATTGTTACCAACATCAGTTAATAAACGCAATAAAAGAAGCATAACATATTTACACAATAATAATTTATTTCTTTGTTAAATGCACAATCAATGGTCTAAACACACAATTTGTCTCCTAAAACCCATATCGGGCATAACCTAAACCATTGAAAACTCCATTTCCTAGGCCGTAACCTCCATATCCTCCAAGACCAGCATTTCCATATCCTACTCCGGTTGCTCCAATACCACCATATCCATAACCCACTCCGGCAGCACCAAGGCCGTTGTATCCTAAACGTGCTCCTCCATTTCCAGCGTAACCGAGTCCGGAATGCCCTCCATGTCCATAAGGAGCATCGGAGATGATGTGGACGGCTGCGGGGTTCTGGTTGGCGGTTCCTGGTTCGTTGGTTTTGACCTGAGCTCTGAATCCAGCATGATCAGCTACGTAGTTGACCTGTCGCTTGATTCCCCTGGCATCGGTGAATCCATAGCTTCCCTTCACATTCTTGCCATCACCAACTTCTTCACGATGCTGTTCACCGTGCTTATCCTTCACACTGTAGCCAAACTTGAATGGCTGGGGATGGTGGATAGGCTAGAAGGGAAAATATAACATTCGGTATTTTTCATTTAAGTAAAGACATAGGTATTTTTAAATTTTCTTTCTTACACAGAACAATCTTAAATATATTTTGAAAGAAATATGTTTCAATTTATTTTTAGAACTTTTCACTGTTTATTCGAATAAAATGGATATTAGTTCTTACCACTTGTACCATTTATAAAATCTAAAATAATTATTTCCTAATGAATTTTATTTTGTATTTTAATACTGCATTATGTTCTCATTTTCCATGGGTAAAAATATATTTATAACTATTATAAATAATATTTTATGCAACGATAGCAGTTATATAATAATCCTATTTTTTTGTAATAAACAATTGGAATGAAATTTTTCTTAAGAAAGTAGTTCTACCATGAGATAAATAAATAACACTACTTAAGACAATATTATTTCCCATGAGCGATGAATATCAAAATGAATAAAATTAGATATCAGAAGGAGAATGATAACAAAATATACATGATGCTACCAATCATGGTGAGTTTTTGCTTATATTCTCTTAAAAATTTTTAATTTTGATGTATTTGTGATAATATTGCATGATTTCTCTACAAATAATTAGCAGATATATTATTAAAGAAGCTTAAAAGTGATGAATAAAAATATAACTATTAAAATTTGCTATAAATATTTACCTAATTTGTGAAGTCCAAAATATTTTTCTTTTAATTTATAGGAGCGTAATTATTGATATGATAGACACAAACTCGAAATAGTGCTAGTCATATTTATATGCATCACCATATTTTCAAGCGTAAAAGTAAAAGAAAGCAAGATGGTAATATACAGTCAAGGCTTCATTCTTGTAAAGAAAAAAAAAATTCAGTGAACTTAATTTGCTTATAATTTCAAATAATGATAAAGTAGACTATTTAATGTTGAAATCCAAGGTTTCTTGTTTTCTATATGGAGATATGATATACTATTAAAATGTATTTATTAACCTTTGACATAAAGTTATGTCTCAAATTTTGTTTAAAAATATTATTTAAAATATAATGAAGAAAATATTGAGAATTACCTCATGATGAAGACTGGCAAAAGCAGCCACTGCCAAAACAGACAAGATGAAAACCTAAAAAAATATCCTTAAACAATGAACACAATAAGCAGTTTCT
>JAPMOR010052936.1:0-13623 GCA_026543865.1 Argiope aurantia | reverse complement strand
TCATATATTTAAATCCCTAAACTTGAAAGAATAATCCTCATAAAGGTAGTTTCGGAGAATTCATTTCATTCAAAGTTTCGGTATTAAAATTCTCATTAAAAGTAAGGATACCTAATTTAAAATTTATATACTGTTTGCATTAGTATATCGATTTTCTATCGTATTCTTGAATGCCCAGAATATGAAAGAGTAATTCCAAATGCATTAAAGATTACATCGGGATCGAGTATAATGCTTGATAAAAATGATTGTTTATCTTGGAAAAGTCTATTCACATTTTTTTTAAATATGTTTGATCAAATATATTGTCCGGGACTTTTATTATAAGAAATATAAAAACGTGATTAATGTAACAAAAACATGTTTGTAATTACTATGAAAATGGAATCTATTGTTTGAATATGGAATCTCTATTTCAGTAGAAATAAAAGTGTTCTCACATTTTCGTTTCAAAAGATTTTAATAAAAAGACATTACAAATTATTGAATAGAAAATTAATTAAAAAAGGATCATTTCATTAGTACATAAAACTTTAACTAAGTCTTGAAAATAGTATTAAGTATTAAGGTTTTTCTTTCATATTATTTTTAAGAAACTCTTTGCAATTCTTTTGGTACAAGTTTTTTTTCGGAATAATATTGCTGATTTATTTTGCATTAGTTATAAAAATGTAAGGGGATTTATCCATGTTAAAAATTATTGTATGAGTAAATTATTCAGTAACGTTCTACAACCTTATATCTTTTGCCCTATCTAATAAATCAAATTAAAAACTCTAAAAGAATTATTTGTTTATATAAAACAGATTTCGTTGAAATTTTCAATATATATATATATTCTTAAAATTTAATACGGATCTAAACTTTAGATACTAAAAAATTGATTAAAATATTTCATTTATTTCATAAATTTTAATTTCATATGATACTTTATTCCCTTATATAAATCATAAATGGTCGTTTGTCAACTCAAATGTTTCAAGCTAAATCTAAAAATTTTGTTTTCATTCAATTATCTGCAGATGGAAGTTAAATTCAGATAAATTATCTCCAGATGGAAGTCAATCCCTAGCTCTAAACACTATATCGATTTAACTATTTTTTTAACTAATTTTGTTTGAAAGATTATGACATCTCTATAAGTCATAAAGGGTGCAATTTTCTTCTGCATCCCACCTTCGGAACTTATCACAAAATACAATCTTGATACAACCACAAGCTTCAACATTTCGACCCATTTCGCCAATTAATTTTGCAAATTTGAGCAACCATCTAAGAAATTATCAATGTTCACCTTTGCAAACATAATTTCCAACCGTGCTTTTCTTCTGGTGTGACAAGATATGATTTACCAAAGCTACTTAAAATCAATTAATTAGCACTATCGATAATAGTCGGCGAATTGCAAGTCACCGAAGGTGGCTAGTATACATGATTCTTGAATAACTTGAATAATAAATCACATAAATATTGCTATAAATATATAATAAAATTAATTCATTTTTTTAGTCAATGGTGTTTTAGAATCACTTTCAATACCGTTTCCGATGCAAGTGAATCATTATATAAAGAATATTTATACACTAGATTATTTAAGATTCATGTAATTCATTATAGGAAATAAAGTCTTTTTCTCTATACTGTTCCCTCAACATTATTTGAAATTGTACCAGATCTGGTACAAGGCAGCACAAATGTATTATAAAATTGATGAAATAACAAAAAAAAAAAAAAACCGACTCAATTAAAAAGGTTTCTCTGTTCTGAGTAATTTCAGAAGGTAATTGCAATGAGCTCTTTCATTTATTTATTTTTTTATATCCTGCCGCCATCTGCGCTTAGAAAGACTGATTAAAAACAAAGCAAGTAAAACCCGAAGCAAAGCATTTCAAATGAAAGAACTTTTTTTTTCCACATAAACTTCTTTGAAATGGAAATTTAAGACAAGAAACAAAGTTAGACACATTTTATTTCTTTTATTAAGAAAGAACAATTTGCAATACAATTAGAACATGTGTTTTCTTTTCCGCCTTCATTTTTTAATTTACCAAAAGAAATATATTTCTGTATCCCACTGACTGCTAAATTTTTTCTTTGTTTATATTTAAGCTAAAATTATCATGTAATGGCATGTTTACGCATTTTTTTTTAATCATTGAAACAAAATACAATGGAAAGGAAAATTTTCGCTAAGTACATTTACTGGGTAAATAAATAATCAATTCTATGCTCTTTAAAACTGATTTTTTTAAATTCTAATATTATTATTTCACTTTATCTTAAGATTTATATTATTTAAGTTGTTAAATAACTATTCTGAATAAAAATATATTTGTTTTAGAATTATTCATTACATACTACTTTAGCTGACGTTAAAACATATTTATTAATTATTTTAAAACCTTAATTTGGGATTTATTTTTTCAAGTTAATTTATGAAATGCAAATGAAATTTATCTTATTTCACAATAATTATTGCATTTTTACATTTGATTATTTAACATTAATAAACAAGAAACAAAATGTAATTGAAAGGAAAATTTTCTTTAAGTACTTTCACTGAGGTAAATAAATAATCAATTCCATGTTCTTTAAAACTGATTTTTTTTTAAAAAAAATTCTAATATTATTAGTTCGCTTTTATATTTCCAGGACCCAAATAGCCTAATTGGGCCCGAGGAAAAACTTCTTTGGGGGCCCCCCTGCTTCACTACTTCAGTAATGAAGAACCGTGTATAAAACTTGTCTATCGTATTTTTCATTAATTAATTCAAAATGCTATTTAAACTTAAAACTATATTATAAAATATAGATTTTTTTTTGTGTGTGTTCATACGATATATTAATGAATATGCTAACATAAAACTGATGAATTTTACACTGTACTGATATTTTTTAAAAAAAAAATCATTAAAGAAGGAAACATAAAATAAACTTTCTTCGATTTGGGTCCCCCTTCTGATGTGGGGGACCTGGACAACTGCCCCGTATGCCCCTGCCTTAATCAGGCTCTGCATATTATTTAAGTAATTAAATAACTTTTCTGAATTAAAAGAATTTTATTTCAGAGTTAGTCATAATATGCAACCTTAGATAAAGTTAATGCATATTAATTATTTTTTTAAAGCCCTAGTTTATGTTTTTTGATAAATAAATTGATAAAAAAAAGATTAAATTGATCTTAAATCATATAAATTGTTAAATTTTACAATTAATTGTTCAATTTAAATAAAAAAATAAATTTTAAACTTCAAAAATAAAAAAATAAATGAACTTTTTTCAAAAAATTCTGACGAAGATAACAATTGTAGACATTTTAAATAAAGGAATGCATACCTTTATTGCTAAAAACAGCTAAAGAAGTTTAAACTTGTTACTATTTTTATGATCGACCTTGTATTTAAATTTGAAAGCATTTTCATGCACTTTTCTGTTTGTCAATATTTATCTAAAATTTAAAATTTAATTTAAAAATTTTCATTTTAACTTTTACAGATAATAAGTTGAATAACTAATTACTATTAATTAGGGAGCAAAGTAAAATTATCTTTAGTATTTTAGTGATATATATAATTTATCATGATTTTGTGACAGCTTTAAAATAAAGCCTTAAGCAAGGTTCACACGAGGCCAACTATTGCGCGCAATGAAATGTCACGCCTACTTCAGGAAGCTCACGTGACCACACTGGGACAATAGCAAATGGTTGTTCGTTGAGAGAACCATTCCTCATTGTCTCATTGGGGAATGATGTTCCTGAGTTAGGCGTGACATTCTATTGCACGCAATAATTGGCCTCGTGTGAAGCTTTCAGAGTATTGTGTCTAAAATATCATACTGATATAATTATTCTAAATGAAAATATTGCATCATTAAAGACACTGAATTGGTGCTCTAAGAACTATAATTCCATTCTCGTATGTATCTACAAAATTGTGCAAACTGCTATTGGAATTAATATCACTTTTTTTAAAATTGGTATTATATAATTATTACAATGTCAATATGAAAGCAATGAAATATTATTTACTTCAATTCTCAGTATGTAAAACGTTATTGTACTTTAAAAATTTATTTTAGCGGGAGGAGAGTTTCAACAAGTAATTGAAATATTCTACAAATATAACGGATACTTCCTAAATTTTAATTCGTCCTTAAAACCTATTAAACACAAATGTAAATTTATTTCTTCTCAAATTCTAAATCGTTATTTATCTTCATTTATTTTTGTTGTCCGGTTTGTTAAATCCTGGCAGATGTGATAATTTATTAGCAAGAGTAAGTGATAAACTTTAAAAGCTCACAATATGGAATAAAAATATTCGCCTAAAGGAGGCCACTTTTAAAACAAAAAATGGCTAGTGATTAATTTTATGCACTGTTTTATTTAAAAGCAGTTCCTATTTAAAAATTATTTCGGTTTGAATGCGTCAAGACATTAATTCCCATTTTGCCCATTAGACACTGAAAATATCGAGAATAAAATATTTTTTGATGATACAGAAAATAAAAAGCTGATGTTATGTCGATGCATTATTTCATAAAGGGTTTCTTTTAATAGAAATGAATCATAAATCTCACAGATGGTGATACTATATCCCCGAAAAGAAAGATTTAAAGCAGATGTATGTGATATCATTTGAAACAGGTAATTAGTGTTATTTCAGTTTGAATACTTGGGGAATATTAAAAATTAAAGTGACAGAATTACCATTTTTTATGATAAAAATAATATTTCCTTCAATAACAACTATAATTCTCATCAACATAGACATCATTGGTCTTCTTAATAAAGGTCTTTTCTCAATACGGATGAAAAATTCTAGACATAATAATCAATCTATTTTCAGAGCTTTTACTTTCTCGTATAAGAAGTCTAGAGATAGCATGGTAATCGTCAAAAAAATTCTGTGGCTAAGATAAATCAAGAACGCTTTCGGCTAGACTTCCGAAATATGGCATAAGGTCTATTTGCAAATTATTATCAAATTTTGAGGAAAATATGTTCAGAATCAATGTATATATCTGGCTGTTCGAATATACATTAACACGATAACAACAAAATAGTGAAAGCTAGATACATAAGATCTCTTTAGTGTAGATACCTGTTGTGAAAGGAAAAATTGAAATTAAGGGTTGAGCGTCAGTCGGTCTGTCTTTCAGGATATACACGATAATTAAAAAAAACAGTGACTTAAATACATCAAATTAGGTATGGAATTTTGTAACTCTAAGTGCACATTTTTATCAAATCTTTATTTCAATCGATTGAGAAAAATGGGTATAATACTCGAATTTGATTTTTGGATACTATTAACCGAATGCCTGGGATGGAATTAATCGTCAAAAAACTCGCCAATGATGACACGATACATTCAATAAAAAAAGTAAATTCACGCCAAAAGTTAATATTTCGTAACAGTTGGGCGCCAATGTCATGCAAATCGTTCTCAGGCATTACAAGTTTATTCGAGAATATGCGAGAATGTTTTTTGGGGGGAGTGGCACTTCCACTGGTTTCAGATTTTTATTTTCAGTGTTTCACACGTTACTGTTTTTTGCTTTGTTGGCGGATTAAAGCAAGCAAATTCCAAATAAATTACAAAGATGATGAACTTGATGGACCCAGAAACTGTTTGTCAAGTAAAATGAAGTCATACGAATCAATAATATTCAAATTAATCTATAAAATTAGACTGACTCATAATCTAATTAAAAGTTATCTCAAAAAATTATAGTCTCCCAATTCTAATCAAAACATAAAAAAGATCCACAATTTATTTATTCTTAAGAAATGATAAGTAGGAGAACACTTTTTTCTACATTATGAGCTTCATTTGTGAAAAATATATTTATATATAATTTATTACCTGGATAAATTAATAATTTTAAAATACTATTCTTATTATAATTTTTATACTAATTTGTTAGTATATCTTTGAGAACTTTTTATATACTATAGATTTACAGATTATGTTTCACTACATAAATGAATATTTCAAGGAAGATTATACTTCATGGGTACTCTGATATTGAATAACATGAAGATATTATTATTTTTATTCCCCATAGAATCATTACAGACACTAATGTTTTACATGAAGCAGTATCATCACTAAGCAAGATAATTTATAATTACAATTCCATTCTAACGAAATAATATTGTAAAATCTTTTCAATTCTTCATGGATTTTAAATATAAATACAATACTGATCAAAAAATATCAAGTTCATATTTTATGTTTCTAAACTCATCTAAAAGTAAACCTGTATTGAAAAAATTGTGGCTTAATAACCACGTTTAGAAATCTGTTTGATGCATAAATTACTGATAATTCAAACAACAAAAATTTAATAGAAATTAATAAATTTATTATTTTATTAAAATAAATTGAAATTAATGAAAAGACTATTTCATTCAAAATAAGCATAATTTAACAAAGAGTTCATTGAAAATACACAAAAGTACCAGAATCTATGAAAATATGAATAAATGCTTATTAATATTTGGTGGGTCAAACATCAATTCAATGAAGGGCATCTACGAGGCACAGGGTTCAGTAGAATTTGGATGAGAGAAAGAGGAATCTTCTACCGTTCTTAATCGAGTTGGAAGAACTTTTCATCAGAATTCCTTGCATTTTTTCCTAAAAGACGACGCTTCGTCTTGGCCTATGCCCCCTCGGCTCGTCTGGGGATTTACTTGGTCAGACAAGGAGGGTCACGTGATAGCGAGATAACTGGTTTTGGTTTAGTTTAGTTCTATTAACGTCCCGTTTGAAGCAACACTTGGGCTATTTTGGGACGGATCTCGTCATTTTGAAACGCGGTCAGATGACGAGGACGACACCTGAGCTCGCACCCCCCTCTCCACACCACACTACACCAGCGGGAGGACGTTTGGTCAGGACGGATTTAACGTGCAACAGACCCCCCTTACACGACGGTTCTTCGATGGAATCGGGTCTCGAACCTGAAACCCTCCGGTTCCGAAGCCGAGACCTTACCACCAGGCCACCGCGGCCCCAAAACAGGTTTTGGATCGTTGCTTTGGATCATTAGGAATATGAAGCCATGATTTCAAAAATTGTGTGCATATAGATACATGATGTTCGCAAGGATATCTTCATATTAAAACGTGTCCACAGGGGATCCACGCTAGTTTAGAGACGCATCTATGCAGAAACATTTCCAAATATAACTGATAGATAAGAAAAGACACCACTCCAAATGTTATGAAAATTTCAAATTCTTCAAAAATTTATTGATTATTACTTTAATTACTTTTAATTCCGTTTAGGGTTCTTCCAAAAGTGCAGAATCGTCCTTTAAGTTCGACTCGGAATTTTAAATTCGTTTCTGACAACACTGGAAGAAATTATGTATAAAAACATAGATTTGACACTTCATGACCGGTATTGAATTCTGAACTTAGTTCTTTTATACACCATAAAATATACCCATTTTTATAAAATAGATTTCATTAACTGGTTAATGAAGTTAAGAAATTATTTTTTTGGTAAAAAAGATACTCGTGTATTAACCACAACTATAGGCAAATCTCCAAAGAAAGAAAGAAAAAATACATTAATCGAAGAAGTAATTACGATTTTTCCAGCCAAGGATTAATTACCAATAAAACCCACAAGATGTCAAATTAGTCTATTCATTACGTGTCATTATCCAATGACATGCAGCGAAGCTTAGATTTTGTCAACGGTATGTAGTTAAAGCAAAAGTACGTTAGTATTGTACGGGTAATACACAAATAATGGCAAACATTATAAAATGAATAAAATTATTCATGTACAGGGTGATCAAGAAATAACAGGATGTGTTCGATGCCTTGTAGCGTGTTATGTACTGGATGAAATATAACAAAATTTGGCCACCATACACATTAAAGTATGCGGTTTTGATATATCAGGAAAAAATTAGTACCAAAAAACGCCTATAGGGAAAAGTCCTGGCGCTGCAAGAACATAATATGTGGAAAAAGAATACATAACTGCCAATGAAAACAGTAAATAGCAACACATCAAATAACAAAGAAAAACTTATTATAGCAACTTACAAATTTGGCACAAGGTGATCACCAATTTGATGTTCTAATAATTCCATGCGATGGTTTTAGACGGTGGCTCCTAGCATATAGGCATTTATTCGCCTGACATATAATGCTATTTGATATTTAAAGTTGGAATGTCAGGAACACGTCCTTGATACACAACGCCTTTCAAGTGAACCAGAACCGCCTCACAACCAAAAATTGCCAGATTCAGATCAGTGTCATCAGTTAACGAGTGTTATCTTATACGGATAAAATTTTAGGTACTTACGCAATATCTTCTACATCGTCATGAACAGGGAATCTATTTGTCCTAATATTGAACTGCACTGCTGGTAAGTTGCTTATTAACTATCACCTGATCCGTAACGACAGTTTCAACTTCTTCAACTTATTCCTGCTGGATAACTTTACGTCTTCGTCCTGGTTGCGCACCAAGAATTCCTGTTGTTTCAAATCGGTCAACTATTCTTCGTAAGTTAGTTGTCATCGGTCCTCTACGTAACTTTTGTAACCGTCGGTATTCACTAAGAGCAGCACTGTTGTTTTCATCCCGCTGATAAAACGGCTTGACTAAAAAGTCGGGTTCACGTAGTGGCAACGCAACTGACGGGCGAATTCTTGCAGAATGACATATAACCCTTACTTTTGCCTTCGATATCGTGTCACAAATACCCGTATAAGCAAATTACATAATAAAGTTTTCGATCACAGGGCCAGGATTTCCCCTATCGACGTTTTTTGGTACTTTTTCGATAAATGGAAACCGCATATTTTAATGTGTATAGTGACCAAATCTTGTTATATTTCGTACAGTAGATAACACGCTATAGAAATCAGAACACCTCCTGTTATTTCTTGATCCCTGTATATCATGTCATTGGATATGTTTGTCTTTCATCGCACTATTTTTTATTTGTTTCTTATATAATGAAAACTTACTTATTTTAAGTGAATTTACATGTTATTGCCATAGTTTGTTTCTTTCGTATTATATTTACTTTGTTTAGTTATTTTTCATCCTTATTTTTTCTATTTGCCCATTTTATGCATTGTTTGGTAGAATTCACGTATCCTCTACTATACGTGCAAGATATTCATGAAAGTTCAGCGTGTATTATGGATTATTTTGATTTATATTTATTTCTGATCTATATTTATTTTTAAGATATATAAACTTTATGCTATTTTTACCAGCAATGTTTGAAACACAGTTCTTTCATGGAATCCCTAGACACTATCAATCGTAGTAGGTAATCTGAGAATCATTAAGCTCTATATTTTTCCAAGACATTGTATGCTAAACCTAGATATTCTATAAAACAACAAACAATATTTAAATAAATTTTATAAAAAAAAGGAAACGAAAAACGTCAAACTTTTTATTGAAAATCAGGGCATTTTGTAAAAATGGAAATGTTTTTTTTTTTCGAAAAAATAAGAATGGAGTGCTGTTTGAAATCTTTCATTAGAAATAATAATGAAAAAGAGACGTTGATAATAAACGAAGCTTACGACTGTCTTACTAAAAAATAAAATAAAACATGAACTTTTTTTTTGCAAGAAGGAAAGAAAAATATCTATTTTTAACTCCATTTAATACTATTTTTAATGTAAAACACAACCATAAAAAAGATATATTTCAAAATCTACTTAGGAAAGTATACATAGAAAGCATACAAGAAATAAGGCTATTAAAGGAAGGTATATTCTAAACAATAATATATTAAGGAAATCATTAACAACAGGACAACTAATATTTCTGATGAACCTGTTTATCCCCAAAGGCAACTAGTATTAAATATTAAGAATTCATCATTTTCATTATGACGATAGTACGAAAAATGCATATTAGCGATCAAATGCTATCTAAGCAATAAACGGTATAAGATTATTTTTTAATGCAAAGTTTCATTAAAAGACTAATTTTTAGGTATGTAATATGAAAGATTTAAAAAAATTGCGGATTTGAAAATCTTTGATTTGGATATATGGAAAATATGGCATATTTCAATATAATGTATCTGAGAGAAATAGTTTGTTTGGAGATTTTAAACATCGTTTAAAACGTTTTGAAAGAAAGGAAGTCTACTATAATAAAAAAAGAATTTAGATAGATACCTCAGCCGCTCGGCGAGATGGAGTGGTTAAAAATCTTATCCATCAGAAGAGAAGATTTTCAGAGCTAATTTAACTTTTTATGTGCCGACATTGAGTAAAAGAAATATGGTACACTGTTAAACATATTGGAGTTTCAATGCTTTTTTTTATTATAAGCAATTAATTTTTAATATCGCTTTAATTTTTGCATAATGTTTAATACATTTTGTAAATCTAACTGCAGAGAAATAAGACATCAATACATATGTTCTTTCTTACATAATTGATTCTTTCAAAAATGACATGATATATTTAAGTCTTGATAATATTTGTTGGATGATATGATCTCAATAAACTGCTTACGAAATCGAACTAGAGAACCTTATTACTACCTTATCGAAACGAAAGGAAGAAAATAGTATTACAAAGAAAGAATGCTGAAAAAACACGGTGTGATGGATATTCTATCTGTTACGCAATAGCTGATGCAATTAAGACGAACAAATACAAAAGAATCGTTTATATTTTTACATAATTTGACCACTAAATCACATTTTATATCTTTCAGATAAGTTTAGAGATATTAGAAAAATATAACATAATTAATTAAAAAAACTATGAATGATTGCTCAACATTAAGGCATTAAATATATAAATAATATATGCTAACTAATTTCTTTATTTTCTTGCTAATAATTCGAATTTATTTAGGTTCCTATTATTTTTACATTTTATTTATTAGCAAACGATAAATGCTGATAAAGATTAAAAATTAATCGTGCATTCCTGTAAGTCAATAATTCTGCAATGAAATTTTATTTCGTTTATGAGATTAATATTTTATCTCCATAAAAATATTAATTTATTTTAAAAATGAAAGCAAAATTCATTTCAAATTTAAAATTATCTGACAAGAAAATAAATTTGATATTTAGCCGATTGTGATATCCGTGTTTTACCAAAGGTATAAAAACAAATCAATTTAATATTTGGTCCCTCAAAAAGTGTGCTTTGCAGATCGACAGTGGGAATTTTACAATGATTGTGGATATTTCCAGAACTGCTTGGTGTACGAGCAGAACGGATGTATCATTTTTTAAAACCCTATAATTCTCGTAATTATCAACATAATTTTATAAACTTTCATTAATAGATTAATTTTATGACGACATACCCATTTAGCAAAAAATAATGATATGCATAAGAGGAAAAAACGAGATAGTATTTAATTATATTAATTACCACGGTACATCAGTTTATTGCTTGGAACAAACCATACCTTCCAGTCATTTCCATCGACACCGAATTTTTAAAGATGTTATATTACATAAAATGTTAACTGAGGTGTTACTATTTTTCTCGTTGATGGCGGCGCTCTTCAAGAGAATTTGCTTTTAAATTGGAACTTCTAAATCCTAGGTTTTAGTTATAGTAACGTACCGTTTTAGATCATCACTAAAACATTTTGAGACGGACTTCGCAACTTTGAACCACGGTCAGATAACGAGGACGTCATTTGAGCTTGCACCTCCATCTCCAACCTCCCTACCACTGGAAGGGCGTCGGGCCCCGGTGGATTTAGTGTTCACCAGACCCACTTACACGCCGGTTTTTCGGATGAATCAGATCTAAAACCTGCAACCCTCCGATTTCAGAGCCGAGACTTTACCACCAAGCCACCGTGGCCTCTTTTAAACCAGCGTCATTGACAGGACATTATGGTGCCCAAGATTAATTTGAAATAGATTTAATATTACAATATTTACATACAGAATTAGCAATAAATGTTACTAAATATCTAATTTCTCCCGAATTTTATTTTTTAATTGTTTATTACATATGTGCAAACACCAAAACCCTTCGATTCCAGCGCAATCCACACTACATTCCTTTTGTTTCAATTTATAACTTGAAAGCGGTATATTCTCCTTTTAAAAGCACCCCAGGGCAACAAGGGATATATCTCACAATTAAGGGCAATTTGAAAGGGCCCATTTTTAATGCGACCAGATAGCCGGCCAAGTCTATCTATTATGTGGCTCTATCGACTGGGGGATTTATGAGACTTTAGAATCTCGGTTCAACCGCACGAGTTGACAAATTTGCTTTTACGCCTGATTATCTAAATGGGAGAGGATTACCCACTGAGTAAGCTTAAACTTCACTCATTCTCCAAGAAGTCAGTATTAAAAGGGGGATTTAAATTATTCTTTCTTTGCTTTCGAGCGAATAAGTCATTACTTATATTTTGAGAGGCTCGGTTGTCTTTACAGTGGATTTAGGAGAAAATAAACGCTAGGATTACTAATCAATTGATTTCTGGAGTGCAAATATCTTCATTTATTGAGAAAAAAGTATTTTGGAAATATAATTATTTTCCTCAAATTAATGCAAATAGAAATCAGAAAAATTTGAAGATGTTGCGAATTTCTTTAAGATGATATAGGTACAATTTGAATCGACACCTAGGAATTGGCATTTTTAAATAAAGTGTGAAGCAAATTTATTATACCCATTTCCTTGAACCCCCGGGGGATCACCTTAAAATGAGGATGAGATGCTTCCGGTATGGTGGTTGGATATCGCCATCTTGGATTGAACACAAAAAGGTGGGGGATCTGACTCCTTCCATCGATGACGGGATGTACTTCCTTCGGGAAGGGTTGTACCGTGGCCGATGATGGCCCTTAGTACTCAACCACAGTTCCCGTCAGTGTTGCTTCTGCAACGGTCCGATCAGTCAGTATTTTATCCGTGTGCCTTCGGGTGGGTCGTCGGAGAGTCAGATGTATGTCTTACCCATTTCCTTGGCCATTGCATACAATGACGAATTGCAAACTATGTTACCAAGATCCATAGCATCTTGATGATATTAAAACCTTACATAATTGGGTTATATTTTTGAAATTACACATTCTTTTACGTTAATGAATTATTATTATTTGATTCCTCATACAAATTGAGCAAATAACTGACACAATTTTCTTTCTTAACGTTGAACAATGTAAAAATTCCTGTTATTAAGCACTTGGAAAAATAACGAAAGTGCTTTTAATAACTCTGAAACAATGTAATCTGTTGCTGTAAATAGCGCAATATGTAAAAAAATAAAAAATTCTGAAAATCACGAAAAATTAGTACAATATATAAGTTAGTATCGATAAAAAAAGTTTTTAAAAAATGAAAATAACATAATTTACCTTTTTATGTTACAATGTTTCCGTATTTTTGTTGTATAACATAAAAATTCTTTAAATAACAAAGTGATTTAAAAAATGCTTTCACTGATAAAAGTAATACACTCTAAAAATAAAGTAACTTGAGTTAAAGTACGTAAAGTGCGCTGGTCGTGAAAGGTGGCTAATATTTGATATTTACATGAGATTGACTTTCAATCAAAATTTCAAATTTTTACGGAAGTGTGAAAGTAATCCGAATTTATCAAAAAGAAATTT
>JAPMOR010052927.1:18746-34205 GCA_026543865.1 Argiope aurantia | reverse complement strand
ACATATACGGAATGCTTATTTATAAGTATTTAAAAACTTTCAATGTATTTTCTGAAGAATGAGTTTTTTTTTCATAATTCCGCTTTACGAGTACCTTCATATTTCAAAAAATAATCAAGATATCTTTATGAAATTTTTAAATAATGCCCATTACGTTATGCAAACTGTAATGAACTATGAATGTGACACTGAATGTTCTAGAAGTGAATTTGATTATTTAATGTAAGTATTGAACAAAAATTCCAAAATTTCATATATTACACATGCAAATTCTATTTTTGTGTATAAGTCTTAGATAATAGCTGCATTGTCTGATATGTTAAACATGTTATGTTACAAAGAACAATGAAAGGCTGAAACATTTTTATTCTCTAGAACAATCCTAGTTTTTGTATAAATACTATCATTTATATCAAAATATGCTTTTTTTTTCAAAAGCTACATTCATATTTAAATAATTTCACTTTCATTCGCCATTTTATTCTTATATAAATTAAAAAATGTCTTATAAACATGATAATATTTGTCTGATTTTTTTGAAAAAAATCCCCTCCGAACCCAATCCGATACCTTAAGTTCATTATTATATGGAGGATTTTATTTAAATAGCATTTTAGGCTTATAAACCCATTTTAGAATATTATACCTACATTATTTATTCTTTGCCTGTTAAATTTTCTAGGTACAATTTTAAATTAAACATAGGTACCTTTTTAAAGTAACGAAATGTGTATATTATATATATATATAGTGAAAATACAAAACTAATTTTACAGGAATTGGTCTTGAACAACCTTTCTAAACCTTCTGAAGAAATGATGAAACAAGTTAAGGAAATTTAAATGTTATGATTGAAGATTTTTTTACTAGATTGCACAGGAAAAATTCTCATTTTGAAACCTTCTGTCAAATTTCATTTCTGTGCTTTTCAATGAAAAAAATTATTATACTCTTTGGAATTATTCAAAAAGTATCTGCCTTTAAACTTGGAGGTTAATTTAAATTCGCATTTAAATTCAGAATGACTAAGAATTTTAAATTAAGAAAAGAATATTCTATAATATCTCAAGGCCTAAAATTCTTATTTCGAAAATTTTCTGCTAATTATGAAAAAATAATGAATGAAAAAAACAGTGCACAAAATAAATAAACCCTTGTCATTTCATTTAACTCGACGAAATACTGTCATATCGGGTTCGAGACGACGTTTATTAAACCTACCAGACTGACGCTTTGAAGCATTTACAACTCAAACCGAAATGCGGAAACATATATACGCAAATATATTTCACGCACTACAGAAATAGCGGAATGCTAAAACTATTTTATTTCTACGTTTATATATATTATTGTACATAATATATCAAAGAAGCATAAATAATGAAATCGCAGCCATCTGAAAGTCATCAAATGAAGCATCGTCGAATTAATACATCATTTGACATCCAGAACTGAATAGCATAATGTTGACAAACATTCATAAAAATCAATCTAACTGCAAGACATTTCTTTAGCTTGCTTACTGCATCGTTATGCCAAAAATTATTAATATTCATATGGAATGATCAGTACAGTGGTGACGAAAAGTGTGGACATTTTTTGAAAGTTTCATGTTTTTCAACCTTGCGTGCTTGTAGAATATATTAATTTTCACTTAAATACAAATGTTTATATATTAAATTGAAGGTAATTTAATGTAAAATTTAATAAAGAAAACAGTATTACAATATCTGTATTACAAAAAAAGTTACGCTCATTTTAGTAAGATCTATCTTAGATTTGCATTTTTTTAAAGTGATACTTACACAATCAATATTTAGTAGGATAACCCTTATTTTTTACGACAACTTCACAGCGTCTTTTCATCGAGTGAACGAGTGGTTGGAGTTCATCTTTCGTAATCACATGATGCCAAGAATCAATTATGGATTCAATAAGTTGTCTTTTATTGGATGGACGTTTTTTATCATACAAGAATTTTCAAACGTTGCCACAGATTTTCAATTGGATTGAGATCAGGGCTGTTTCCTGGTCATGGTATATATCTATGCCTTTATTTTGAAACCATGCTTCGCATACTTTTGCTGTGTGGCATGGAGCTGAATCCTGCTGAAAAATAAATGGTTCTTTGTTGGGGAAGAAATCCCTATGGAAGGTATCAATTTTGGTTCCAGGACAATTTCGATGTATTTTTTGCTATTCAGGATGCCATCAATCACTTGAATTCTGCCCACAGCATCTGCACACATACATGCCCAAATCATGGCATTTGTTGTTGTTTTTATAGTTGCTTCAATGCAATCAGGATGAAGCGCTTCACCTACTCTACGTCTCACGTATTTTCTACCATCACTACCAAAGAGCGATATTTTAGTCTCATCGTTCCAGATTACTTGTTTCCATTGATTTTCTGACCATTTAATGTGTTCTTTTGCCCACTTAACTCGTTTTTTGAGTTGCTTTTGAGTTAAATATTGTTTTTTTTTCTTGGAATTCTAGCTTGTAGTCCAAATCCTGATAACCTTCTTTTTGTTCTTGAACTTACTGCAATACCCGCTGCATTCATTTCACATCTAATGGCATCTGATGAAATGTTTCTATCTTGAAGGCATAGCCATTTAATTTTTCTATCTGCAGTGGCAGTTGTGCATTTTTTTTCTGCCTGATTTGGCCTTATTTTCCACTGATTTCGTTTTTTCATAACGTAAACAGAACTTTCGTACACCAGAACAAGTCACTGAACCACCAACTTGTCTCGCAATTTCAGCATAAGAGAGGCCATTCTCTCTCAATATGACGATTCGGCTTTTTTTTGTAGATGCCCAATCAGTTCTTGTTGATGTTGTTTGTTTAAAATTAGTTTAATTAAAAAAAGGACAAAATATTCAAAAACAGCTATACTCTATTTAATTGTACTAGTATGCATCATTCCGCAAAATATTTCCACAACAATAACTCTTTTACCATCCAAATAACCTAAATTATAGTTACAGACATTTGATGGGTCCTCAGAACAGTATTTGTGATTGGCTAGTACGCTTTTATTACTAAACACGTCATTATTCGAAACAATTTGTGTTTGTTTGTTCTACTAAAATGAGCGGAACTTTTTTTGCAATACAGATATTGTAATACTGTTTTTGTTATTAAATTTTACATTAAATTACCTTCAATTTGATATCTAAACATTTGTATTTAAGTGAAAATTAATATATTCTACAAGCACGCAAAGTTGAAAAACATGAAACTTTCAAAAAACGTCCACACTTTTGGACACCCCTGTATGTGTATGCTTGTACGACACAAAGCTATGAAAGAATGAAAAAGAGACTAAACATAACATAGACTAATATAAACTATAATAACATAATATAATACATAATATAGACTATAATAAAGACTAAACATAATATAGCCTCCATTTTTATAACACGAGTACAACTCGTGATATTCATGTTTGAAAAGATCATTATTTCACCAGCGTTAAGCGTAACATTCACTTTTGGCACGATCATTATTTCAAGAGACGTGAAACGCGTGATTTTCCTGCTTGATCCAAAATTTCTGTCAAAATTGAAACTCGTGCAACTATAATAAAGGATTGGCTGAAAATAAAAGAAATAAGAACTTGCAATAAATAGGTTCCGCTCGAAATAAATAATGGCAGAATTTTACCCAAAGAGCAAGACAGAAGTTGAAAAATTGGAATGACATCCTTATTGAAAATTGGACAGTTGGAAGAAAATATTATAGAGCAAGACAAATAATTTAAAAACAAACAAGATTCTGCAAGAATTGTAAAGGGAATGAAGATAAATTACTTGAATAAGCTCATGTGAAAAATGAAATTCCTTCCCATTTTTTACGACAAAACTAGTTTATATTTTTTTTAACAAAAACCTGTAGGATATATGTCTTTAATTGCATCTAAAATGTCTTTTATAATACAACAAGTTTAAGGTGACAAGATGAATAGATGATACTAGATCCTACTTTTTTGCTAATTTTTAGCTTGACTTTGCCAAATCCAGCTTAAAATTTTATGACATGTAAAAATAAATATACTTTTGTCATTTTATCATTTTTTGTTTATAACTATTTTTGACAGTCGTAATATATAAATAACACACAAGGAGGAATTAAATCATTATTTCAATTTCCTCTTTCTGTACATTCCCACTTTTGATGCATTTTTTTAAAATTCACCATTACTGATTCCCATTTTATACAATCTGAACAAAACACAATTATTTATATAACTCTTGGATATCAATAACAAGAAAATAATTTTAAAATTACTGATTCTCATCTTTGCGAGGTTTAATAATAATATAAACTATCATTAAGTATTTTTCTATTTATGACATATATAAAAAGAAAATATTATAATCATTAAAAAAATTTAACCTAGAGTATAATGAATGAAAGTAATTCGACCTCATCGAATCCGATAAAAAATTTTTAATTGTATTTTTTTGCGAGCACGATAACAGTAAGAAATTTTGAACTAGGCGTATGTAAAATTCACGTGTCATTATGATATAATTTGCAAATTTTATCAAAATTGGAACAATACCCTTAAACAGGAAGTGTGTCTATAAGTCCAATTGCAAATGAACATGTTATCTATAAAAAGTAAGATATTAATAAATGAAATTTGGTAATTTTTTTATCTAAAGTATAGATTCATTTTAAAATTTGAATGAAATTCATCAAAGGATTGATTAATAGTCTGTAAGTCTTCAAATTTGCATATATGTAAATGCAGTTACTTAGCAAAAGAAAATTTGTCATCTTACTTATATGTAGTTCTGTGAAAATTCTAGACTGCAAAAAGGATTCTAGAATACGTATTTTCTTTTCTTCACTATATGATGAAGTACAAAATGCTGATATTGGGGGGGGGGGGGGGCTCTGAAAATAAATATTTCATGGTAAGTGAAGCTAAATCTTTCTTATTAGTTATGCGAGAATCTTTCTTTCTTTCCTTGTATTCACATGCAAAACTTACTTCTTGTCAATATATTTAATTTATAAATAAAATTAATCTATGTTAAAGATTATAAAAAATAGTCCTCGTGATTATTGCTACCGAATTTTTTTGGCATTCAACAAAAGGTTCTGAACTCACCCACAAATTTATATGTAAATTTCATAAATTTTTCTTCTGCAGAATTTTTTTACCTCATTTTTAATGAAAGGCTTCAGTCAAGTTTCGTAATTTTTATGGTATTGAAATTTCCAATATGTGCCATTTTTTTTATCATTTTTTTCTTCTTTCATATAAACAGATGAAAAACCACTTTTATAATGTTTTGAATTGTACAAAATCCAACATCTCCCACCTTTTACAATTCATGTTTAGAAAAGTTTGCCACTTAACAATTAATTTTCATAGTTATTTCACCTCAATTTATAATTTCAATTTACATCATCCTTTAGAGATAACACTGTAAAAAAAGTATAGAAATGTAAAAGAACGCTTAAGGTTGGTATATTTGTTTCTCTTTATACACATATTTCACTGAGATTCTTAAATCATGAAATAACCTGAAATTAATATTTACTGTTTCTTTCAGGAGATTCACATAAATCTATATTAGATAGGAACTAGCAGATATATTTTGAAAATTAATAGAATATTTTAAATATAATGTTTACAATTTGAAATACTTTTAGTAAATGACAACATGCGTGAATAAAAATTCTGTGAAAAGCTCTGAAAGACACATGTTAGATAAAGAACTAACATATTTGTGATGTAGTTATTTCTAAGTTAATAGTTACTCAAAGTCTTTTTTTTAAATTTAAGAATTCTAATTAAAAACCTATAGAATTCAAGTTTTTTTTTCCTCGGAAATTTCAGAGCAATATCTCATTAAAACATCTTCCCTCCACATTAAAATTAAAACAATTAACTTTATAGTAATATTAATTTTATTTTTATGTAATTTTTCTCTAGTTTTAATATAAATTTCAAAATGTATAATGTATATTTTAAAATAATGATCCAAAAAGTTTTCATTGTTTTATTAATTGCATTTATACTTAAATGCGAGGTAATTACTGTAAGGAATGTTTTTGTGTACAATATCGAGATTATAATTATAATATTTTTTAAACAATTCAAAGATAACAAATATCAATCGATTTAAAAACATTATCATGATACCATGTTTATAGTCTGAAGAAAATCTTATTTTTTTGCATACTACTTCAGAGGTTTTTTTTGTGCTAAAATCTTATGTATCAAATAAAAAAAATATTTTTTTTTACTTATCATAGCAATTTTTTTGAAGGAACACGGTTATTTTACCTTGGTGCTAGCTTATATTTTAAATAGTGATCATTTGATCACTATGCATTTGAAATAAATCCTAAATTTCTAAAATTTTATGCATAATCATCATCTCTAAATTTCTATGCATCACCAAAATGAGCCATTTTACCCAAAAAGATTTAATTTTCATAAATCCCATTTTTATAAAATCCTTATTTAAATCAGATTAACATCTCGAAATTGCTGATTTTCGAAATAGAAAGTGGAACAGAAGAGGCCCATCCAAATATCTCTCAAATTTATATTAACATCTTAAAAACCTCCATTTATGATTTAAACATTTTATTCTCTGAAATTTTAGTTTTAAAATTTGATCAATTTTGAGATTTTGATGTACACAAGTAAAAATTTAGTAAAATCACATATACATATTTAAAAGTAGCTTTCATTACGCATTACAACAAAATAATTACAAAATTATTGTGCATAGGAAAGAGAGTAAGGCATTAGTAAATAACAATGAGGTAATTTCTTTTCCGAAATTCAATTTTCTCCTTGCAAACCATATTCGAAATAAATTCCAGCTAACATATTTCATTCCATAATTAATATAAAACTCTACTTACTTAAAAATGGAAAAAAAAATTCTGAAAATTAATATTTATTTCCTGAATTCTCCTCATTCTTAAGTAAAACAGAAAAATCTACATTTCAATAATACCCATTTCTTGTACAAACTGTTTCGCTCCACAAAATGGAACTAGAACTTGAAAATAGAATGTGATGAAGACAGAATATGAAAAACTTTCAATTACAAATATATTTTTGAGGGATTATTTTCATTTTACATCATATGCAAAAGAAATTCTAAATTGGAAAATTCTGCCCTTTTGAAAAATCTGAATCAAATAATATCTGTAGGTATGCTAAGAACTTTCATAAAAACTTTTTATACAAAATCTTTTCTAATGAGAAAATTATTCCTAATCCCTTCTTTGAAATAACTTATTTCTCAAATTTCTTGGTGCAGTTTTGCCAAGTTTGACTCTTCCACCACTAAAACTTATATTCGTCCATTCATCTCAAATTTCTTACACAATTTTTAACTTTATAGCAAAGAATTTAAGATGATTAAAATATTCCATCGATGAAATTATTCAAAAATGTTTCCTGGTTTTACTTTCGTTTATAATAACTTCAATATTTTATATTTGAAACAGGGGATAACCAAGATTCAAAACTTGGAAATAAGTTCCGAGTTTCAAATTACCTAACAATTCCCATTTTTCCTCACAGATTAAGAAGTTAGTGTGAAGGTTACGAGCATAGTAAAATGGAGTGAAATTTCTGGAGCATATAAAATTTATCCCTCACCAAACACATGAGGTCTTATTTATCGGATCATAGCAAATATATAGCATTACCCAGCCACCTGACTTCATTTATCAGGAATCACAGATTTTGCTTTTAGGCGATTATATATTCTTTGTGTCAGTATTTTCTGATATCGAAAGTTGCTCCTGATACATCATATATCAGGAAGATCATTTATTAGTAGTGTAAGATTCTTAACAGTCCTTTTGGAAGAAAGAAAGGAGATTCCCTATGATGTCATTTTGAGATTTCTTGATTATAACCATCACAGCAGGGCTTCTACTGTGTTAGAGTAATATAATGTTGAAATGTAAATGCAATTCGACGAACAATATGCAATTAGTCGGTTGACTTGGAATGTCCTTTTCAGACTCAAAGAATGCATGAAGTATATTAGAAAGACGTATGAAAAACATAGATTTAGGTACATAATTAATACCAGTTTGAAGAAATTTCGAAAAGATATTCAAATTGTCAAGACATAACTAGTTAAATGATGGGAAAATATCGATTTTAATAACGAAGAATTTTGAAGAAAAGCAATTAACATAATAAAATTTGTGAATTAAGAAACTATGTACTTCTTCATTCGACTAATTTCATCACTATCTAATAGAAACAGGTTCCTTTTACGTAAGATTATAGTATCTTTTGTCGGTTTCTGTCCTCATCCAGTACATACTTCTCTTATTTACCAAGCGGGAGATTTTTAACAATTGTTTTTGGAGCATAAAATTCAGCATAGATCGTGCGAGATGGACTTTCTGTTTTTGATTGTCATATTAGGACTTGCACAGTGCTGGAGGGGTTGAATGTCGAAATTTAAATGCAACTCGGCCTTACTCATTGGATGTGTTGAAAAGACTTGTGAAGTTTTAAGAAATATATCCATAATCTAGAATATTGCTACACAATATCGTGCAATATTGTGCTATATCATATTATTCAATATTTAACAATATTACGAATATTTTTTTAATATTATACATTTGGAATAATATATGTGTACTATTGGAGATCATGCGTTTCATTTAGCATTTAATTTTAATGGATTATAATAAATAACAATGTACATTAGATGCTGAAAAGGTGCATTTTCTTACTAAACGATATTCATTGTAAGAAGACAAGTTGTACATTGTTACAAATATTTTGCCTACATCAATGATTGAAAAATCATTTAAATATCAAAACTGTAAAATAAAAGGAAGCATGTCTTGAGATATTTCTAAAAGAACGATTCCATAATAAAAACCATAGTTTTCTGTTTATTATAAAAACATTATTCACTCTATTTTTAAATCTTATTTAAAATGTTATTTTAATTAGGAGCTTTTTTAACAAATTGCTGCATTAAAATTTCATACAAATTTTTAAATAGAAATCTATTTTAATTTTCGATATTATTTCGATTTTAATTTAACAAATATCAGCTAAACTTGTGAGCAATGTAATTAGAACTATCATTCATCACCACAGATTGTTTCGACAGTTTATAAAAATAAAAATTAAAGGCATTATATAATTTAATGCAAGAACAAAAGTGAAGTATTTTATGAAATTAATTAATTCAAAAATACAGAACATTGTTTGCAGTCAGTCAATTCTAGATCGAAGGGAATTTCAAAATGCAACTTGATATTCCAACTTCAAAGACATACACAATTAATTGATCGAAAATTCTCAACTAAAGCGAAGGGAAAAGTTTAAAACAAATTAACTTGCATAATTAATTTGTGGATTTAAAAATTATATTTTGCGGAGTACTTCTAATTATATCACATACAAACAAAAAATAAAAGAATTATTTGTATTATTAAGCACTTTCTATTTTTCTATTGACTTCTGTTCTTTTTTCCTTCGCTTTTAGCATCATAAACTTTTTAATAAAACAAAATATATTTTCTGGATTGAATGTTTAATTAATAAAAGTAAACTATGGCTTAAAGGTTGTACTTTTTTTTATCGTACCGCGCAACAGTTTTCGGTATTCCTATAGGAAAATTGAGGAAGATATTTGGAATCTGATCTTTAACTTCATAGTGATCAATATATTCTTTTGTTAAGTGAAAATTTTGCATCATATCACGCAATTTCACCATTAATGTAAAACAGTTAATTGTTATTTTCTAGCAGAAGGTAATGAGAATTATTTTTAAGTACAAAAACTTTATTCTTAATTTTACACTCTTTTAAACATTAATGGCAAAAAGAGTCGATTTTTCAATTATTTATTTTCATAGAAACTATGGATTTAGGACATGGATAATTATTCATGTTGCTTTAGAAACATTCTATGCCACAAATGTTTAAAGAAAAGAAAACTTAGAAAAGATTTTGAAATTTATTTAAACAATATTCTATTCATGAAGAATTGAAGAGTGTCTTTTTGAGAATCTAGCTGTAGGTGCATGAATATGAGCTAATGTTTTGTTATTTCAATATCATAACATTTACGATAGATAATAGGCTTGAATACAAGGAGCTTCCTTAATGATTTGAGACAATTAATATGGATTGGTGATACGTCATTTTGCTATCTGAAATATTACATAAGATATGTTTATCTGGTCATAGACAGCACAATGTATTTTTGGCGATTCAAGAGAAAAAATAAACATGCAAATATAATGAAACAATGTTTTTATGTGGATATGCACACATATAACTAAATAATGATTTAAACAATTTTGGTATGTTTTTAAAAGGTAAATGAACTTTTGAATAGAAAAAACAACGACCTTTTATTAATTGAGGTATTTCGTAACTCTATAACAAATAGAATAGCTTGGAATATTTAATTTTTTTTTTTACATTCATTGTTAGATGGAGTCTTTGTTTATATTGGAAATATAATTAGTATAAATGAATAATTTTATTGCTTATAATTTTGTTCTCGTAAAATTAACATCTTTCACAGCAATTGCATGAATATAAAATTTAATAGATTCATTATGGCTTAGTTTCCTTTAATTTTTTTTTCAATTTATAATTTTTAACTTTGTTATATTTCATAAATTTTGAAAAAAGAAAGCATTTTCTTACTAGTGAAATATTTACACATTTTTTTTACTTTCTTATTTAAATTCCATTTTAGAATTTATCTAAATAATTTATTACTTTTCTGTGCAAATATGCTGTATTATTATGACGGTTTTTTTCTCAAATAAACTATCAATACGAACGTTTTTTTTAATGGAGCTGAAATTTATTATGAACGTGTATATCAATTTCAGTTCTGATAATTTTATCATTAGTTAAAAGGAATGCAAATTTATAATTTCGCATTTTTATTATATTATAATGAGAGAGACAGAAACGTTTACAAAGTTCCAGTATTACAAACCTGAAATTTACAAGTTTAAAAGAAATAAAATAAACCTCACAGTAATGTTTAACGAATTAACAATTAAACCAGATAATAATTTTCCAAAGTTTAGTACTTCAGACAAAGCTTCAATAGAAATGGCCTAGAAAATGCAAGGAAATAATATTTTGTTCATTTTAAAAGTATTTTAATTATTTCTAATTGTATTTCAGCACCATTTGCATGCCCACTACGCTCGATAATGATTTTAAATCGCTGGAAATTGTCAAATGTTAGTGGTAAGAGCGAGTTGTTTTTGTCTAAAAAAGTATTGTGAAATCGGACAAACAGGAAGATTAGGACTTATTAAAAAAATGTGTAAGGTCAGAGAAAAAAATTATGCATGTATGATTGGAGCTAAAACAGTTATAAAAATGAATTAAAAAAGAAAGGGGAAAAAGAAACAATGATTGAACAAAATCAAAAATTTTTAAAAAGCAACACAACAATAACAATTTGGATTCAGAAAAAGTCATGGGAATGTTAATATACAGGTGCAAAATGTCTAGAACGCTTCAGAAAAGAAAATCCAAGTATAGACATATAGACAAAAGGTACAGTGCATCATAAAAGAGACATCCCCTGAATGCCTTAAAAACTTTTATTTAAGTCTTCATTTTTTTATATATCTTTACTATTTCCTTTTAATGAAGCTGGTCGCATATATGAAAACAAAACCATACTTATTTCCAGCTCTTAAACATTTATTAACTAAATAAGTAGTATTAGATAGAATTTTTGTTAATTCTAAATTATTCAATGTTTCATCCGACATTAGCACTAAGAAACCTTTTCGTAAATTCGACGCTTTCATCGCATTAAAACAAAAGAATCATCAATCTTTTCAGTTGAAGAAGAAAAGGAAGCAAGTGCTGAAAGAGCTTTCAAAAGGCTTCCATTTCTAAGGTAATGCAAAAGTGTGGCAATTAACTGCTTGTTGAAACAACCCGGTTAACTTAATGAGGTTTGAAACGCCCCCAAGGGAGGCTCTTGCAAAATTCTTATTAAAAACTGCTTGTTTATTCTAGGCGCACGTTTTAAGCTGTTTAAGGATGATTACGTTAGAGAGGGAAGCTAAGCTGGATAAAAGTGGAAAAAGGATTTATATCAACGAATTGTTGAAATTGTTGAAGTAAAACAATAGCTTATAAATCATTTAGATACTTAAAGGTTGAAGGAATTATAGATTTTTTTTACAACGCAATTATATAATTTGAATTCTAACTGAATTTCTATTGAAAGGAGAAACAATGTATCCACGTTTTGAATGAAAGAAAACTTTCTCTACTTCAACCAAGTCTTGAAGCTTGCCATTTCTAGCCCCCCAGCTGATTCACTGGGAGTATCAGTTGTGATTAATTTCAGCTAAATATCTTATGCATAGTGGTTGTTCACGATTCTCTCAAAAATATATTTTAAGAGTAAGAAGCTTTTTAATACCATAGCCTTACACTTGTTTTACTGAGTAGCTAAACCTTTCTATTTAGTCATGTCCCACGATATTGAAAAAGTGTCATCAGGCTGCTCTGGTGCTGTTTCTTCATTTTCTTATTTCTTATATAAACATGCGCAGGTAATAAAGAAGAATAATTTTTTTAGCTTTCTGAAATGGAACAAATTAGTTATATAAGATTATCAGGCGCTTATTTGAAATATAGCAAACTTCTTAAATATTATAATATTTCAATGTTCAATATTTCATAAAATAAGGAAAATTTATATTTCATTGCAATAATGGACAAAATTATTGTAAATTATGTAAAACGAAATTCTGAAAAAGGTTCTGATTTAAAGAATCACAAGGCATATAACTCCAAATCATTAAAAATACAATATTTTAAATTTTAAATTCAAAATTATTTTTGAATTTTAAATTTAAAAATTATTCTTAGGATTAAAAATTATTTTCGTGCAATAGACTTGAAACATGCTTATTAAAAACCTTATCGTGGAAAATGGCAAAATATCACTTAAGGTTTTAATAAAAAATTTGAAAATAAGTTTTCAGAAACTTTCAGAAATTTAGAAAATTACATTTTTCAAAAAGAGTCAGTTTTCGAATTCTTTGAGGTGTGCATTTTTACTTTCCAAAATATATTTGCACCAAACCTAATAGATTTAAATTAAATTGTCTATTGTATTGTGTCACAGCAAACACAGATCTATAGACAGTTTAGTATTGCTAAAGCATTATTTTTTCCTTTAAATTGTCAGACTTCTAAAGATTTTAAAACATCTAATACATATTAACCTTAATGTATTACATCTAGATTTTTTGGTTTATTAAATAGTCTTAAAAATACTATTACCTTGTTAATCAGCAAAATTAATTATTCAAATTAATTTTGTTCAGACATTTTTTCAAACTCAAGGTATTCAAAATAAGCATGTACAGGTGTATTTTTAAAAATCTTTTAAAGGTTACAATATGCCTAAACTAAATCTCTCAAAAGAAGAACACATTATATCCAATATTTAGATACCTTATTAATAATTAATCACTACAGACGAATTATATTTCAAAATAAATTAATTCTAGTTCTTCATCATGAAATGAGCATCAAAATTTTTTAACTCAGAATGTAAGATATTTTATTCATCGCTAAAACCTCAGAAGTCTGTCCGAAGCGACCTTTTATGATAAAAAGATTATATATATATTATTTTGATTTAATGCTTACTAAACGAATACATCAAACATACAAATGAATAAGTGATCGGTTAATTCTATCTTTAATATTTCTCCATTTTATTATTAAGTAATCCCAAGATACCAATTATATCTCAAAATAAATCGATTCCCATTCATATATTTATAAAAAACGCAACTAAAGGCAGCTACTTGGGCAAATATATTACATTCTTGACGCCGAAAGACACTGATCAAACAAATTTTATGTATATTGAATTATTTTGAACACAAAAATATAAATATTTGTATATTTTCTAATCTATTTTTAATATTTACAAAAGTATTTTATAAATGCAAAAGGATAGAAGACCCTATTAGCATAAAATACTATACACTGTCTTCATGTCAATACCTTCTACATGATGTTGTGCGATATTTTGAATGCCGACCAACATCATGTAGATATTGTAACAATGTTTCGGTGCATTTTGTGCCAATAGAGGGTAGATTCTATGTTTGTGTTGAGCATATGTCTAATATGCAAATTATCTGAAAATTAATTCTTAGTCATTTTCTTACAAAATGAAAAAATAAAAGCAAATATTCAGTTACAAAATCTCCTTCTTGAAGCCGAAAAATATTAGTGCTCTAGTCTTTTATAGAATCAGTTTGAATATAAAAAATTAAAATCTGTATTTTCTCGATAGTTCCAACGCTTGCGAAAAAAACAATGTATAGCGATATGTTCCATTTTACATTAAAATATTTTATTAACAATTCCTTTCTAATAGCAAGTTACATCTAAAAGTTAATTAATTCTCATTTATCTCCTTAAAAGACGAATGTCTGTACATGCGATATTTCATTTTTAACTTCTAAAATCACTATTGTATCGCATTATCTTTAGACAAACATCTAAATTTCTAAACCATTTGATTCATAACAAACGAATGTATTATGTATATCAAAAAATGAATTGGCATTTTATTTCCCGTTGAAATATTCTCCATTTTATGACTAATTCCGAGAGACTAATTACATCTCAAAATTAATTAATTTCCATTCATCATATTATAAGGTGATAGAAAAAAAATCCAACTACCGGTTACAGGATAACTTATTCTAAACTAAAACCCCAAAAGCATGTTTAGAATGACATATTCTATCTAGACAGCTAAATTAACCCATTAAATTGCAGAATTGCTCATTTCCTTCAAAATTGGTCATCAGTAGTTAATGGCCTGAGGAGCGGCCATTAATTCACACCATCATTTCACAATAAAGGCGTTTAATTACCACTTTAGTAATCAAATCCGGGCTCACCATTCATATTCCTGGCAGAAGGATGGTTATGGACCTCCTCAGCAAGAACGTTTAGGCATTCCTTTATAATTGACCCACTGCAAACTGCATTTTCGAGAAGGTTCCTTGTTTACATACTTCCCTTAATTTGCATATGATATTCATTGCCTGCATTGAATAGTAATGTTTCTGTAGTTGGAGCAGATTATGTTCTCAGTCTGAGTGGTTAATTTCCATTTTGGGCGTTTTAGCGTATGAAGGATTATTGCCTTAAATGATCGTAGATGTCATTTGCAATTGAAAAATTAGGGACTGAAAGATTTTTTCAAATGTACTGAAATAGTATAAAGATAATTAGTTTTCTAATGACTTGAAAAATCGTTGAAGTACTTTGTAAATAGTTTATTCCTCATCAATAAATTGCAAAGTTGTCATGACAACGAAAATGGACTGTGATGGTTGTTATAATAGTTACAGTTGTGGTTTTTATCCTTTACAGTAGCA
>JAPMOR010052906.1:0-14219 GCA_026543865.1 Argiope aurantia | reverse complement strand
TCTCGATTTGATTGCAACTTGAACTGCTGAAGTCTTGTGAAGACTTGACGAATATCTTCAAGTTATTGTTCAAAGGTTGGGAACATTATTATAATTTCATCAAGATGTGCCAAGATTTACCTTTAGTCCATTTCAGAAAAGTTAGATTAATCTCTGAAAGGTTTCTGGAGGGTTTTCAAGCCGAAAGGCATACGAGAGAATCTATAAACTCAAAATGGACAGAAGAAAGCCGTTTCGTTCATGTCAGGGGAATACATTCTAACTTGATGATATCCTGCTTTCAAATCAATGGTGGACATGTACAGAGGAGTTTTATGCAACGGATCATCCATCCTTGGCAAGGGATAAGGATCAGATTTTGAACCTTAGTTTAATTTTCAATTGTCCACGCATAACCTGAATTCTCCATTAGGCTTAGGAGTTAACACTATTAGTGAAGCATATGAGAAGTCACATTCTTCTATAATTACTGAGTCAAGGAGGGATTTGAGTTCTCTTTTAAGTATCTCTTGTCGAGCAGGTCACATGCGATAAGGTGTTGTTTAAATCGGGGGTGCGTTTCCTGTATCGATTTGATGTTCGTTGTACGGTATTGGTTATCCCCTGGATTAAAGGTATCCTGGTATTCCATCAATATTTGGTTCAATCGGGACTGTTGAGGCTTGGTAAATCTTTCTCCTTCCTCTTCTCTAAGACGATTATTCTGTAGTTGAACAACTTCACTAATATGGGATGCTTACAAGTCGTTAGGCAGGGCATCGGGTTCTTGACAGACATCTGGTTCGATCCCATCTCTTATAGGATCGACTGGTACAGGAAACTCAGGGTATGGTACAGTTTCTATTGGACGTAGAAGGCTAACTTGCATGTCATCTTGAAAAGGTGTGTTCCTCTTTTGATCTTCGTAAAAGTGCCAGTTTTTGTGCTTCGGTCAAATACTATTCCAGGCTTTCCAATAAAGTCGATCCAGAGAAAGGTTCTATTTACTTTTGCTTTTCGAAGGTCCAATGTAAGAAATTTCTTTTCAATTTTAAACGTCATCGGAGCGGTACAGGCTGCTTTGGTTTGGTAACAATTCGCCAAAGTCATAGTGATGCTAGTTGGCCGGACGGTCACACCCTGATTTAACAAACAGGAATACAGAAACTCTCCGGCAATTGTTTTTGAAGCGCCGGTGACAGCACAGGCTCGAACATTCAATCTTGCAATGATTCCATCTATCAAAGCCAATGGAGAACTGCTTTCTTAAAGAGTCAGAAAGTTGAAAGCCAATTTATTTCTTCGATATTTTGGAGAGCAAGTGGTACATTTAGCTTTGATGTATGCAGGGCTGGAGCATCCGTAACAACAGATTGCAGGTCTCGGTTCTTGGTTTCCAGCTTTCTACTGATGTCTTGTTTTCTGAATTTGGGAATTTTTCTTGTTGTTGCTGGCATGCCACTTCTTGGCAGTAGACGACGGTTCTTTTCTTAGGTTTAGACGAACCACTTCGACGTTATTCAGTTTCTGCGCCAGTACTTTGGTCAGTGTAAGTCCATTCATTCTGGAATTGTTCCAATAGCTATGGAGGTACCCTACGTTTCATTTTATCGGTGACCATCAAGTCTATCAGATCTTCGAACGTCTTTATTTCCAGGCCGGTGATCCCTCCATGAAAATAATTCCTTATTTCGTAAGTGAAGTCTGTCCAGGAACGTTACGGTCCTTTTGTATGTTTGCCGAAAAGCAAACCTTCTGCACGTTGAGTCTGTCGCTCAAAGAGAATGAGATAAAGACTGATGTCGTTGTTGGTAGGATCGAATCGATGGATCAGGGTTTGTAGACCCTACTTGGGTCTTGAAACCAACGGTTCTGAACGTGACCCTTTACTCGTTTTTGATAGATTTGTTTTGTGCTGCAATCTTAACTTTTGTAACTCGAACTCCATCTCATCCTTGCGTTCCCTTCTCATCCTTTCCTTTATCTTCTTCGACCCTTACCTTTCGCTACTCTGCGATGGGGAGAAAAAGTTCTTTATTATATTCTTCCTCATATTTAACGGGTTTCAGAATGAGATCCTTTGAAGTAACCGTCGCCTCCTACCTGCCCAGAGTCGAGTCCCATGTCTATAAAAGCCATGTTTCATTTCAGTGCACTACATGAGATACTTTCGCAAGTGTTCTCAAAATAATATTCGAGTTCCTTACATTTATTTTAAATTTTGCAAAATTAATTTATCAATTAATTAAATATTTCAAAATGTAAACCCCTTAAAGCATGAGCCTTTCCACTTGAATAAATTTTTACTACTTGTATATACAGTGACAGAATTGGTTATTAAATTGACATACACAAATCAAACTAAATTCAAATTAATTACATTGTCGTGGTCCACTCACTTAATTGCTCATAATTAAACATTGTCAACAACAATATTTAGTAGCGATCATAATTTTATCCAAACATATATCACCCATTTCTTTCAATAATTTAAGTTTTCAGAGTGGGTGAAGTTAAATATTTCTTAATCAACCTCACTTTATATTAACCATCGATTTTCTGCAACTAGACTCAAACGACAATCAAAATTCAATTCGAGTTTATTTCATTAACTATTCAAAATTTATTTATTAAATCTTTTTTAGAGTAAATAAATTTAATTAGATAATAATCAATCTCTTTCAGATTATCAATTAGATATAACTTGTCGTAATTAGGGCTGCGTGTATTTATTGTTGACTCCAATTATTGGGACGTTTTAGAAAAATAATTTTATTCCCAATTCAACTAAAGAAATGAAACATTTGATTTTTACTACGAACTTCAGCGAGGCAGCATGCGAGAGCGCTCCAAAGAGAAGGAAGAGAGAAGAGCTTTTCTTAGAAGCTACGCATATCAGTATCCGGATGATGAGCGGTGCGGCTATTACGTCACACACAGCTGTGTGTGACGTAATAGCCGCACCGCTTTGACGGAGCCTGAAGTTTACAGATATCTGATATGATTTATGATAGGCATTCACTGCAAAGTATCCCCCAGTAAAGAAAGGAACGGAAATTACTTGGAAGTTAATGCAATCATAAGAATTATTACAATATAACTGAAAAATGAATAACAATATATTGAACAAGAAGCATAAAATATAAAAATGTTTCAATTTCCTCGCTCAGTCGCTTTGGAAAATGAACAACTCTGCCATTCCTGGTTATTTTTCTATTTTTAGAATTATCATTTTGTAGCAATTTACCGTTTGGTAAAGCTACTTTTGGTGCTATTTTCGAAATTTCACAGGCAGGTTTGCATCTGTCTATGGTGACAGTTACATTTTTTCCATTTATTTCCATAACAACATTCTTATCAGTCCGAGATTTGACCAAGTGAGGTCCAGAATAAGGAGTTAGTGGTGGTTTAACTCTATCATTTCTGAGGACTATGTGACTGCATGAAGTTAGGATTGGATTTACAAAAAATTTTAAATGTCCATGAAGAACACGATTTGTTGGATTTAGTTTTTTCATTAACGAAAAAACTAAATTTGTCGCATAAAGGGGTGTTACAGTTGCATTCACAACAGAATCATCATTCAAAAGACCAGATGGTAAACGCATTGTAGTACCATATACGAGTTAAGAACTAGTATCAATGAGATCTTTTTAATAGCAGTGTGCAAACCTATCAAAACTATAGGCAACATTTCCGACACCTTTATTTTTTCCTGAGCCATAAGAGAACCTTTGAGATATGTCTGTAATCTTTCTATCATACCATTTGATTGTGGATGGTATGCAGCTGAATGTAATCTGTGAAAACCTAAAATATTCGTGAGTCCACGGTAAAGTTTGTATTCAAAATTTCGACCTTTCTCTGTTGTGATTGTTATTATTGTTAAAAATCTGGATATCGAACCATGCGCAGGTGATCGTGCAGTGGTCTGTCATATTGATTGCTGAAATCCCTTCAGACCATCTGGTGAGTCTATCTATAATCGTGAAACAATGCTGATAGCCTTCAGAATTGAAAGGGTCCTATGAAATCGAAATGAATGTGAGAGAATTGGGCATCTGGTTCGGCACAGGCGCTAAGACGAGCTTTGCTGTGCTGAAAAACCTTAGCATGTTGTCATTTGACACATGCACGAACTCGTTCTCTTATATCTGATTTCAGTTTTGGCCATATGAATCATTTGAAAATTAAATTTGAGGTAGCTGATGTACCAGAATGAGATAAAAAATTGACATTTTCAAAAATTATTTGTCGAAATGCCTTTGGAATGAAATACCTGGGTTGAGATTCAGACATGTCATAAATAAAACGGATATCTTCCAGGGGGAAATAATGTTTTTTGAAATTTTAAAAGTATGTTTGACTGTAATAATTTTTGCAACTCGGAGTCATTCAATTGGCATTGAGCAATTTTTTATGGTCTAATTTTGAAGGAGTTGTGATTGCACCGATCTCTATTCGCGAAAGAGCATCAGCAATTATGTTATATTTCCGTTAACATGACGAATGTCAGTTGAAAACTGTGACATGTAGTCGAAATGTCTGAGCTGACGTGGAGAACATTTTTTAGGTTTTTGTTTGAATGCAAAAATTAGAGGTTTCTGATCGGTGTAAATTGAGAAATTTCGACCCTCAAGCATATGACGAAATGTTTTTTTATCGATACATAAATAGCATACAATTCCCGATCATACGTGGACCAGTTTCTCTCGCTTTTATTGAGTCTCATTGACAAAAAGGCAATTGATTCCTATTTATCAATGCACAATTGCTACAACTTATGCATCCGACCAAAGACTTAATTCAGCACCAGGAATGGGGTATTTTAGTAAGGTAGCATTAGCAAGAGCCTGCTTGGCCACTGTAAATCTGCTTCATCAAACCAGTGAAGTGGATTTTCTGGGTTTTTTAGAAGGACGAGAGGACTTCATTTTATTTTTGTGACCTTCTAAGAATTTATTCAAAGTATCTAAAATATCAGCAGCTTTAGGAATAAATCCCTTATAAAAAATTATACATGCACAAAACTTGACGCAACTGAGTTAAAGTTTATGGTCTCGAAAATTTCTGAATAGCTTCAACACGATCAGGTAATGGTTCTAAACCATTTTATGAAATTTGAAATCCTAAACTAGATGCACCAAATTAACATTTTGAATGATTAATTTTCAATTCATAATTACAAAATTTAATTAAAAGAGCTCTCAGATGGTGCATATGCAGCTGATGAGTTTTTGAAGCTATTAAAATAACATCGATAAAGACATATATATCCTCCAAGTCTCTAGTTACTTCATCTATAAACCTTTGGAAAGTACCAGAAGCATTGCATAGACCAAATTGCATTCTTGTGCTTTCAAAAAGACCGAAAGGAGTAACTATTGCGGTTTTATGAATACCCTCGGGAGCTATAAGAATTTGGTGAAATGCTTTTACAAGATCGATATGTGAAAAAAATTAATTCTTGTAATGCACTAGCAAGATCAACTATACATGGGACTGGATATTTATCTTTGATCGTTTGGGCATTTCAGGAGCGATAATCACCAACCGGGTGCCAAGCTAATGATCCCTTTTTCGAAACAATATGTAATGGAGATGAATAATTACTGCTTGACGGGCGTATGTGTCCTAAATTAAGCATGTGTCAGAATCCCATTTTGGCAATTTTGAGTCATACAGATGTCAGACGTTGAACTTTGGCAAATACAGGTGCACAAAATGTTTGTATATGATGAAATATATTATGCTGATCAATTTGGTCCATGCAAGACGATTTACTCAAGTTAGGAAATTCACTTAATAGCTTAGTATACTAATCATTGCCCCATATAGTTTTTACACATACAACATTATCATTTTTAAATACAGCATTACGTTTTAATATAGTATCGTTATCATGCAAACATTTTCTTATGTTAGCTTTTAAATTGAAATGATACAAAAAATCAGCACCAATTATTGCTCTATTAACATTACAAATATAAAATGGAAATACAAAATGTTTTCGACGTTCTAAATCTAAAGATAACAATTCTTTTTCCATAAACCTATATTGGTGAGCCATTTGCAGCATGAAAAATTTCAATGGATGTTTGTTTTATTTGACGGAAAAATACAACAATCACTTCCAGTATCTATAAGGGAAGAAAGTTTCAGTTTTCTGTCAAATATGAAAAGGCAACAATGTTGTGAAGTTTCAGCGGGAAGGAGGTTAGTCGCCTCTAACTGTGCCCGTCAACATTTCACGAAAAGGACCACGGCTTAACACTCTTCTTGGCGTTGTTTTGGAACTTTTTATGATACCAATAGATGATATTGGAAGCAGAAGAGCTGCTCTTTCGAAAGCGAAAGTAATTGCGTTGCCGAGAGACGCTTCTTGATTTGCGCAAAGACGCAACTTCTTTTCGAAGTGCACCGATTTCCTCAATAAGATCTGAGTGAAAATAAACACTATTCAAAATTGCACTAGAATCGGGGCTCGAAATTTTGATTACCTTTCGTGGTGTCACTTCCAACATTCTATCAGCCATTTCTGCAGCGTTAGTGACGATGAGAGAAGTGATAGCTGTTAGAATATATTGCACCTTACTTGGCATTTGTTGAGGAAGCAGTTATAACAGTAGGGCATCAGAAATTTGGTGACTTACCGACAGGACAGGTTCCTGACAATACCGCAACGCCATGCTGTGATCTATTACTCATAACTGATAATTCACCATTTCGGAACAAGGGGCTTGAATAGGTGTACAGCTTGGAATCCGTCTAACCGGTAGGGTCAATGCTTGGAAACTCTATACGCACTCATGCGTCCACGACCGCCATCTCCCAGAGTCAACCGAGACTTAACAGTTCACCGCATCATACGGAACTATTATGTAATTTAACAAAGTTTTAAAAAAATCACTGAAACAAGGGTTAAATTTCAAAATATTTAAACCGTGTTAACTTAAATGCAGTAAAGTATGATTTAAACAATGAAAATTCTCTAAAAGTTTGCGATAATAAATCATGATTAAATGAAATAAAAATTTAAAGAATCAGGATTTGTTCAGTCATCTTGAGAAAAACTTTTATTCAGATGTATCAAAAGAGTATTCAGATGTATCAAAAAAGGTATATATTCAAAATGTATCAAAGTATATAAAACTCTTAACCATAATATATTAACCCCTCAAAAAAGAGTGGGGAGTATTTGGGAGAGTGATTAACTAGAAACTTTCTGCCATGCTGATCAATAAAGGTGCAATTCTTCTCGTATAAAATCCAGGTTCTTAGATAATTTGAATCTGCGAGTGCGCAGATTTTTATTTTCAAAGTCCTGTTCACGTCTCCTCTGCACATCGTAGTATCGTGAAGAAAGCTCAGTACATATTTTCGACGCAATATAATATTTTAAATTTCATTTATCTAGGTCCTTGTTTGTTGAGTTATGACGTTTAATTCACAGACCCTTTTAATTAATTAGCCAACCTTTTCTCAGATTTAATTCAAAATTAGACATGAATTCATACATTAAATACTAAATCAGTGTACCAATTTATTCATCTATTTAATTTATTTTTTTTTAATTTTTGTGTTTATCTTCGAACAATCAGACATTCTGTGAATGGATTTAACTGAAAATTTCTGGAAATCTATGTAAAGTGTAGTGTAAAGACCATAAATCAGATTCCATCCCTCTAACTCAGAGTATTTTTCAGTTATCGTGATTTATTATTAAAAAAGAACGACATTTGGTGCGGATTTGGCTACTTTACTGAAGGTAACGCTTTATGTTTGGAAATTAGTCGCTGACACAGGCACAATAAAATAGAACATTTATTTTCGTCAACTTTTTCCAGATTGAATTTAAACCACAGTTTGCATAAAACTATAATTGTGATCACAAAGTGGCATACCTCATTTCTATTTATTTAAGTCATTGTGTTTTAAGTAATCGTATTTATATGTATGATAAAATACATATCGATAGTCGATCAACCTCTTGGCTGGTATGATTCTCTATTTCCTGCAGACCTAGATTTTAAATCATAAATCAAATTTTATGCATCTTGTTCTTTTCGTTTTGCAGTTACTACCTTCAGTTTTATTTGGACATCTGGATAAATACACTTCCTGTGATTGGATTTCGTTCAAAATTTGACAGATATCTGCAAATTTAATTTACAATCCATGTACCAAATTTTATCTATGTAACTCAAAAGCCGTTTGGTTCACAAACAGAGAATTCCAAATGTGTGGTTCTCGAATTCAGTGAGTTTCGTCCATATTACAATAAAATCGAATTTTTGGAAGGTTATAAGACTTTTAATTTGTATATTTCATATATTAGAAAGTAAAAAGAATATTTTAAATGCTAACAAGCATTTATCTGAAAACTTCTAAATAAAAAAGGGAAGCAGTAATTTAAACACATGGCGGATGTTCACTGAGAATAGATTCGAATTCTGATCGTTCAACAGGACCATGTGCAGTGGCGGATTTCCGCACAGGCGGTGTAGGCGGTCGCCTCGTGCTTTGATATCTACAGGAGGCCTCAAAAACTATTTCGACATATATTATAGTGCTAAATGATCGAAAAGTCTTTTTTTTGTCTGGTGTGTCCCTTTCTGTCTAGTTCACAGAAATTCTCTCTTTACTTTAAAGGAAATGGATGTATAAAAACAGAAACGAAATGAAATGGTGGAAGGAATAAATACTAATGGGAATACGGAGTTGAAAATATCAAAAGCCGTGATATTTAGTGAGTTTCTTAGATATATGACAAAAAAAACGATAATATTAAATCAACATGCTACAGTTAAAATAAGAAGAAAAAAATTGACTACTCACCCAGTCTCAACCACCTGTTAAATTTCTCCAAATTCTATTTCGCAGGAAACTTATGCTCTCTAGATAAATCATCAATGGTCGCCTGTCCGCCTTACCACCCCACTTTAATAGCTACCTCAAAATAAAACTGTAATGCAGCCCTCGCCTTTAACATCTAGACAGATTATGTCAGTTTTATTAGCCTATTAATTTCTTCTCTTTGCATGCATACATGATCAGTCAGTGTTCTCTATGCTTATTGTGCAAGAATTAATTATTACAAAATTATTTCATTTGTCTTTGTAAAGTGAAATTGATCAATTGTAATTAAAATGGCTCAATTAATACTTTCAATTGAATGGCTAAGAACTGGTTCCCGAAGGCGGTTAGTATCTTTTACGACAAAAGCATAAAAAGAATATCTACCAGTATTTTGTTTATCCAATGAAAAGGATTAATTTTGAATAATATTCCTTTACGCCCATCATCGAAATCTGTTGCTAAAATGCGATTTTTCTTTTTTGCTTGAATTAAAGTTGACATTAATCAAGAGATTGTATTTTTCCCACTCAAAAATGCAATTGTCACTCGAGGCGAATACTTCCATTTTCAATAATGTCAGATCACATAAATTATGATATATCTATATATATTGTGTCAATAAAATGAATATTCTATGAAACTAGGAGAAATTAGGAGAAATAAAACCTGTAGATGCGTTAAATAACAAACATGAATCGCCTCTAAATTACACTTGTGTGCAAAACTTAAGCAACAGGTATGTTTTTTGCCATAACCACGAGAAATCATTTGAGAGACATGAAATTCAGAAATGAGATACAGCATTTTGTTCTGAAAGAATGACGAAAGCATAGTTGCGCAGAAATGAATACAATGCATACAGTATGGAATCAAACAAAAAAAGGCTTTATTGAACTCATAGTATCGTTACACATGATTGTCTGTCCAAGAAGAAGAACAGCAAGCAGATGTTCCTTAGTATGGGATATGCCCTCCCCTTACTGCAATGTTTGCTTCGCACCGTCTCCACATACTCAGAACCAGATAGTCCAACAGTTCTTGAGGTAAGAGTGCCCATTCCTCAATCAGCATCTGTTTAAGTTGTCGGGTGTTTCCAGGAGGATGTAATCGTGGCGCAAGGCGTCTCCCCAAAGCATCCCACACATGTTCTATCGGATTTAAATCAGGGGAGCACGCCGGCCAATCCATTCGAGTGATATCTTCACTTTCCAGGAGCTCTTCAACAACATGAGTCCTGTGTGGCCGTGCATTGTCATCCATAAAAACGAATGTCTGATCCAATGGCACCTCGGAACAGACACACATGGGGAAGGATCACCTCCTTACAATAGCGATCTCCAGTTACAGAACCTCTGTCAAAAACGTGGAGCTCAGTCCGCCCGTTCATCATAATGCCTCCCCAGACGACAACTCCAGGATCACCGAAACGGTCTCTTTCCTTGATGTTACTGGGATGAAACCGTGCCCCGACCTCTTTCCAAATCAACTGGCGTTGGGAATCGCTTGTGGCACTAAAACGACTCTCATCTGTAAAGAGGACACGACTCCATTGATGAGATGTCCAGTTTTTGTGCTCCCTGCACCACTCTAAACGGTGCCGCAGGTGGGAAACTGTCAAAGGGATGCAGCGTTCAGGGCGGCGGGCGAATAAGCCACCTTTGTGAAGGCGTCTGGACACAGTAAAACGCGACACTTGTCGCCCCGTTTCTGCACACAGTTGCTGAGCAATGGCGCTTGCTGATTGGTTTCGGGTTCTTTTTGCCTGCAGGACGATATGTCGGTCATCCACTGCAGTTGTTTTCCTGGGGCGGCCACCACCAACCTTTCTCACAGCTGTACCTGTGGTTTGGAAGGCTTTCCAAGCGCGCGAAACGACACTTTTGTTGATTCCGAACTCTTCAGCTTCACTGGTCACACTACACTCCTCCTCCAGCTTTCCGATCATTCTTCCACGTGTGAAATCGTCCAGGTGATTTCTGCTAGCCATATTTCACGAATTAACTCACGTGCACTTGCAGCGAATGTCTTTAATTGCGTCTCCGTCCTTCCTTTTATTGTAGTGTTGAGCTGCGCGTGCCATCCGCACGGGTTTTGCGTACGCTCACGTCGCCTGTGACGTTTTGTTCCTGATATTTGCATACGCATAAGCTTTCTCTTGAATTACGTGTCCATTGTACTGATCGCAAGAACTCCTTTTCTGCAATATCATGGCTATCTGCTTAAAATTTGCATTGTTGCTTAAGTTTTGCACACCAGTGTATTAAACTGCATTAGAAACAAGCATGAAGATAAAGTGAAAAGCTCAAATAAATTAGGTTTCCGTTACTTTCTTGTCATCAATATAGTTTTTCCTGGCGGGCCTCAAATTATTTCAGCGCCTGTGCCCTCATATTATCAAAATCCGCCACTGACCATATGAACAATATTAGAAAACGCACGTATACACACACACACAAAAAAAAAAATTGAAACCTAAAATATTATCAATACATCATTAGCAGAAGTTTTTACGGCATTCAGCATTGGAACCGGCAATCAGAAACCTCAACAGTCTTTATATTCAATAGAAAAGTTTTTATACAAAAGCGCACAATTTCGGTAGAAAGTTTGATCACAATTTTCTATTGAATGGCAAATTTGGAATAAGCAGAACGATATCAAAGAGACGCGTCTTTCGTCCATTCGTCCATTGAAGACATGATAATTGCCATCGCTTAAATGCGACATTCGAATGTCAATGAAAGTATACGAGACGATTCCACATTAATGTAAAGGAAGTAAATGGCTCCCTCAACATGTTAGAATCATCAGGTGTGTATGTCATCCTAAATACGGTTTCATTTTTTCGGAAGAATTAGCTTTAAAAATTAAAATAAATATATAAGTTTTGTGTTCTTAGTATCGCTGCCTAGGATAGGTAGGTATAAAATAGCAAGCGAATACACTTTCTGGACTTAACAGTTGATTACACTTTCTAAAATTTTGGTTTATAAGAAGTACAAATAAAGTGTCTCACACAACCTAAGGAGCGTAGGCAAATATTTTAGCATGATCAGGATTAAAACTGAATGACCCCTCCAGTAATATCAGTGAATTAAATGTGCACATTGAAGTAGAACGAAAAAGTCAACATTTGATTTTTAATTTGTAATAGCGCGGAAAAGTTGCCTTTTGGTGTAGATCAGATAAATTAAAAATATGAAAAATATTGGATTAGGTCTTGATTAGGTCTTCACAAAATTGAAATTGTTGCTACATTTTAAAGTCTTTTAAGAAATAATTTACTTTTGATTTTTAATTTGTAATTGCGCCAGAAATCTTCCTTTTGGTGTAGATAAGATAAATTAAAAATATTGAAAAATATTGGAGTAAGTGCTGAGGTGGCACAAGTATGTTCAAGTTTCATAAAAACACACTTTTTGGAACTTTTTCAAAGATTTTTGCTTGTCTCGATTATGATTTTTTTAATAAGCGTTATAATAATATGAATAGAAATGCAAAAACAGTTTTTCTATTGCATTGGTGTGCCATTCCAGGACACAGAGTCATCGCCGAAACGGATGTTATTAAGGGAAGCGGAGATTTGTCTGCGTGTGGTGACAACCTCAGAGCCGGTGTCAGGTCAACAACTTTTCCTGATAACTGTTAAGTGATTTGTTAGTTTGTGTGCATTGTTGTGAATAAAAACGACTCAGACTAAATTGGTGAAGACAAAACAAATGTCGGAAAATTTAGTGATTTGCTTGAAGTTGAACTGTCTACTTAAGAATCTGTTATGAAGTGCTACTGTTATATTAGATATAAATTCTAATTTATTGTAAGAGAAGGATCCTTCTCTCAGTGAAATGTGAAATACTTTGGGAAAGTCTTTGGAAACATGTTTTAACAAGTGCGCCTCTACTTTTTATTCTTGTTTTTAAAATACGTCGTAAACCAAGTATTCGTTGAATTTTACTTTTATCACTTATCGTGGACTAAACGATATTTTCTTAAGCCACAACAAACTCATTTCTTTGAATAATACGGGTCTATAAAGTTCTTGAGATCATCATAGAGATATGTTGAATATGAGATAAGGTTGAACAAATGTTTGAAACCATAATACATGAAGATTTTAACTTAATATTAAATCACATAAACACATGCACTCAGACAAAGAATTGAGATGTATTGTAGTATCTGATTGGTTTGTCTCATTTTGTTAAGAACACTGTTGATCTTGAGTGCTGTCACTGTCGCCAGTAAACATTTCTGAAAAACTGATATTTTTTGTCCGTTCTTGATTAAATGTAAATATTTTTTTTTTAGTTATTTTCTTTTTCTTGCTTCTTTCTTCCTCAAAGCGCTTGTGGTGACTAACTAGGTATCAACATTATCTACAACAAAGGTAATATTGATATTATATTTAACTGATAATTTTATATTTATATGCAAGGCATCTGAAGCTGTACCAAATATTATAGTTATCGATTTTTTCAGGTTTCCTTATCACATGGAAGCAGTGGAAAAAGCAGTGACACTGGAGGCCGAATCAGCTCAAAATGTCTATGGTTTTATCGCAAGAGAAGAATACATAAGAGAGAAAATTGATTCACGTGTGAGTATGCCAAAAGTTAAAACAGAAAAAGGTAATTAAAAGGGACAATGAAGTAGAAATAAACATTTTACTGTTGTAAGATTTCTAATCATTAGGGATATAGAAGTAAGAGACACAAAATTTGACATTAAATATTTTTCACGATTATTTTATTTTGTAATTAATAATTTTTTTTCCATTGTAGTGCTTATATACGTATTTAAAACATCCTTCGTAACATTATACGTACGAAAAATTCATAAAAAATATTTTCTCAAGGATTATAATTTTTCAATTTTTTTACAAATTTTCAACTTTTTGCGGCAAGATGTTATAGTATTGCAACCAAATTTTTTAAAATTATTTTTTAACCTAAAAAGTAACCTTTCCTCACTATTACCAAGCTAAAATCTAAAAAAAAAAAAAAAAAAAAAAAAAGCCAATTTTGTTCTACTCTAATGTACATTACGTGAATTAAATCCTTCTAAAAAGAAAACATAGGAACAGTAAGTGTATTCTTTCAGCATATCGCATATATTACTTAATATCTTACAAGACTTTGTTGAAAGATTACACGAAAAGTTTGTGGAAATATAAGAAAGTATTCACATTATTTTTACATTGATAAAATACACACAAAAAAAACATTTCTCTTTGGGAAATAAACCCCAGATGATTAAATATTCCCAGAAACATTGAAAATATTTTAAATTTCATTGTAATAATGAAATGTATTTTTTTCAAATATTACAAAAAAAATATATTATTGAAATCATATCATTTTAATTGACCAAATTCAGCAATT
>JAPMOR010052900.1:0-18463 GCA_026543865.1 Argiope aurantia | reverse complement strand
TTCACAGAATGTATTGCTCGTTGAAAATTTCAATCAGTAATTTTTTTTCAATTAACTTAAAAGTGTTTTAGTGTAAACTATGTAATCATTTTCAATAACCAAAACAGTGTAACTAACACAAAAAATACTTGAATATTACTTGAATATACAATTTTTCATTGTATAATTAAAAGATTCATGCAAAATTTCATGTTTTCACAATATTCTGATCTTTTTAACCAGGGCACAAAACATTTCCCTTGAAGCAAAAAAGTAATTGTTTTTCAAACCAAGAATCAATTGAATTGTTTATAAATAAACATAATAACAATTATAAATAAACAAAACTCTGCTAATAAAACAAAATATAAGTGTGTTTCTGCATATATGTGCGTGTTGGAGCCCCACATGTCAGATTATTTACATAAAAGTTATAAAATAGAAAAATGAAATTTGGATATTTTAGATATTGTATGATGTGATATCTGAAAGTTTGGTTTTCCAGTTTGTTTGTTTTTCTCAGTTTTTTTTTGCCTTATTTTCTAGAAGATGGTAAGCTTATCTTCCTTACTTTCTTGTATCTTTTTTGTTTAAAAGCAGCAAAATTTGCACTCTTTTAAGCTGAATCACTCGGCTTTCATTGCTTCGTATTCTTCTTTGGAAAACATTACCTGAATAATGCAAGGTTCGACTAGCATCAAAACGCACCTTATTTCTAATAAAAAATTTTAAAGAGTGAAAAATCTACTAACGAACTCATTATTTGAATTGACCAAAGGTAATATGAAGACATTAACATAACTGTGTACAACCGAGATTAACATCTAAAATCCCTCCTACAAACCCATTTCTAGTACAAGCCTTTATTAAACAACTCATCAACTGGTACAGTAAAAATTCAAATATTAAATTCACACGACAAGGAAATAAAATTTCTCGAAACCGGACTCTGTGTACGCTGATCAAAACTTGAGGTTGGATAAAATCGTTGAAACTCCCGTTTCGACCGATGTCATTTGGGAAAAAGTAATTCACAGATTCTTCGTATTTGATATTCCCCTTCAAACTCCTCTTGAAGAATTGGCCGAGGGACTAACAAGCAGTAACGATCCAGAAATTATTGAAAAGAGATTAAGGAATCCCCTCCAACAAAGAGTGTTTGAATGCGACAATATATTTTTTGTATTTAATTACTTAATTAAAATGTCTCAATTTGTTCCAAAGGATAAATTTTTTTTTTGCTATTCACCTAAATATTTAGTACAATATTTAAATATCTATTTACTATTCATCTAATTATGACTCAGTAGCTTTAGGGGTAACAAATTTTAATTTATTCGATTGTAAAAGAGTAGAAAGAATAAAAAGCCTAGCAGTTCCATTTTTAAATTGTGAATAAGTCCCAGTTTAATATATTTTTTTGTCACTGTTTTTAAATGATAGCTTTAAAAAATCTATAGTTTCGGATTAGTTGATTCTGTATCTTAGTTGATTCTGTAAAAGAAAGGTAGTATTGAAATAAAACGGTCGTTTACCATATCGATTTGGTATCCATTCATCGATTCTTTTACCAGCTATTGTTTGACCATTTCGCCGCGAGCACTGGTCATCCAGGAATTCTTTCTCGGACGGCGAGCAAGCCTAGAACAAAACAAAAGAATTTGAAATTTATAAATATGAAATTTCTGATAAAATGCAATCGAAGTTCTACTCCTCAATTCCCCAACTGCTTATCCTGCGGGTTGGAAAATAACTAAATTTTATGTATTCTACGATTTTCAAGTTGTGCAATTAATGCATTTATCATTTACAATTGCATATTTGAATTATACTGTGATGCTGTCGGGTATCATATGCATAATAATTTGCTTCAGTTAAAAAAACAAACAGCGGGAGAGGTCCTCCAAAACTTTTTTTGCATACTCTCTAATGAACTTGTCACGTCAGAAAACGCCTTACATTGCATTGGCGTACAACGGGTTAATAAATATTAACTTTTGACGTGAGTTTAGCATTTTTACTGAAACTTTGGTGTCATCCTTGGCGTATTATTTGGCTATTAATCCCTGGCATGTTCTAATAGTATTCAAAAATCAAATTTGCGTTTTAGACATGTTTTTCTCAATTGATTGAAGCAAAAATTTTTTGTAGTCAAAGAATCCAATATCAAATTTGATCTATTTTAATTATGCATTTTCGATCTATCGCGTTTATAATTTTCTGAAAGTACAGACTGACAGACGGTCAACCCATAATTGAATTTGTCTCAATATTCGACAGGTGTATACATTATAGATTTAAATCAGTGTATCAAATTTTTTATCTATCAAACTCTCTTTGTTTCGTAATTATTGTGGGAATTTACATTCAAACAACCGGACAGGTGAACTTTTTCAGAACAGATTTTACTTGAAATTTGACAGAAATATGCCACTTCAGTTTTAAGACCATATACAAAATTTCATCAATCTAGCTAGCTCGAAGCGTTTTTGAGTTATCTTTGTCACAGACAGACGGACATTTTCCATAAATGTGTTTTTCGAACTAAGGGAAGTTTAAAACATGGAGATGTCTTGTTTCAATTTTTTGACGATTACAATACTGTTACGAAATTTCTTTATCGGGGTTCGTTTGGATAGTGGAAGTGGTATGGTGTAAAAAAAAACGCTCAATCAGTAGGCAGAAGTAGAATAAAAACAACGACGTTTATTTACACGAAGACACACAGGACAGCACAAAAGCGACAACTATATACAGCACAGAAGACGATTATCTTCACCCGAGACGTGTAGCATACAACAGCATACACAGCAGCATACAACCAGAATCTACTGCAGACTGTAGCGCACAGCTCAGTTCAGCACGAGCTTGACTCCGTCGCTGCTCACCGTCGTTTCCGCCTACTCCGCTCCGTCTTCGGATTTGGATTACTGACTTCGACGACTCCGTCCACTCTGTCTTCGACTTCTCCGACTCCTTCTGACTGACTTCGCTGCTCTCGAACTCGGACTACTGGCTTAACTTTACTCCCCTGCTCTGGCAGCTGTGGACCCTTTTATAGGTCTCAGGAGGCGGGGCTAGAAGCCTCTCAACCAATCAGGAACGTTCGAGGCGTATCTCGGTTCCTACTGGACGGATCGGGAAAATTCTCGAAGTTTCGGGTATTATCTATTTTGGCGCCAAAGTCGTCGCCAAATCGCCAAGTTTGTCGCCAAGCTCTGGGACCTTCGACGCGCCACCTGGACGCCGTCTAGTACCGATGACTTTAAAACTTTCTTTCCGACGATGGAACAAACTATGCTGGGAAGCCGAATTGCAGGTTTGTAACAATACTTTCTCAGCAGAAAGTAAAAACACTGATCTTGTTTGCAGACGTTACATCGAAATTGTGATTTAAAATTTCGGGAATGGTCTCCCAAAAACTTTCTGGCATACTCTTTAATAAACTTGACATGCCAGAGAACGCCTGGCATAGCACTGGAGTATGATAGTTACGAAATATTGACATTTGGTTTGAATCTAGCATTTTTCCTTAATCTATCGTGTCAACTTTGGCGAGTTATTTGGCGTTATTCCTGGTATATGGTTAAAAGTATCCTAAACTCAAATTTGTGCTTTAGACACGTTTTTCTCAACCGATTGAAACAAAAATTTGACACAAAACTGCATTTGTAGTCACAAAATCCTATTCTTATTTTGTTATATTTCAATCACTGCGTTTTTTTTAAACTATGGAGTTTATATGTGTCTGAAAGTACAAACCGACAAACGTTCAAGTTTGTCGGTTTGTACTTGACCAGTACTTTCTAGTACAAAACCAGTACTTTCAAGTACTGGTTTTGGTTTAAAATTTAGTTCAAATTTCTTCCACTAGGGATTGCAATACCGGTTTACCGAATACCGGTAATTTGAGCCATTTATACAGTTTTGTAATACCGGAATTTACAAGTTTAAATACCGTTTTTTACGGTATTTACTAGGAATTTTTAAAATTGTTTCCACTATATGTTCAGGGATCGCCAACATAGCAAAATAGTGTACGTTTTTGTTGTTATGTCTCTCTAAAGGGCGAAATTAATTAGACTGTCAATACAAAGTTGCATCGTACAATCAAGGGAAGTGATAAAATACTGTTTGAAAACGGATTGTAAAACCTTCCGCTCTTTTGCGCATGCGTTGGGATGGGTTTAATTCAACAAAATAGGGGTGAGAGGAAAGATGAAAGGAGGCGATGTTTACATTTAACAATGAAGACTCGCGGTTTTATGAGACGCAAACATTACAGATAATTAGTAATACAGAAGGGAAAAGGTATACTAATGCACAGAAAAATATTTCTGAGCAATTTTTATTTAATATAAAGGATATAAACATTAAATTATGAAGAATAAATAAAAAATTTCTGTTCTTAAAATTTGGTAATTACTTTTTTACAAAATACTAATTATCTTTTTTATATTCAAATGCTTCTTTTTTATATGTTATTAATTTTTTTCAAGAATATTTTAATTCCCCGTTTTCTGCTTCTTGATCACAATATTTAATAATACTATGTAAAAAAATGTCTTACGGTATTTACATAATTATAATAACTTTAAAAAATAAAAAGAAGAAGAGAGACTAACTCATTCAAACCTGATCAAGTTTATAGAAAATTTTCTTAAAATGTTTTACCTGCAAATCTATTCACATTTAGACGAATTCGGTTCAGTTATCTAAGATTATGATGATACTAATGTCGATAGTGAAAAAGAATTGTCTCTTGAACAAAAATTAGAATTAGCGATAAACAAAAAAATTTCAACGAACCAAAATACAATACAGAAATCAGCTATATCCAAAACCGTCCGACGAGAAATCTATTTATTTGAAGATGAGGGATTTAGAGGTAAATACTTGGAAAAAGTATGTCGCGCATTGCTAACAGTACCACCAACTAGCGTAGATACCGAAAGAGCGTTTTCGAAGCTGATAATTTTTGCACAAAATTATGTTTCAGGCTTAATGAATTATATATCATTGTTTTTTTAAGATCACATTTCAAAAATTTGTAGTAGTACCACAGACTTAATAGTGATATTTACACTTTTTTTTGTGATTTAAATAAATAAGATGTTCTTTTACTTTTTTGCGATTCTTTATATACTGTTGTAATTTAAAAGTTACGAATTATTTTTTGTGATAGTTACACTCTCTAATAAAACTGGCAAATAAAACAAAGAAACACCTGTGTTTTCTTTCTTTTTCTAAAACTTCGACTACCGGTATTCCGGTATTAAGATCTAAAAAACACCGGTATTGAACTTTTGGTCCGATATTGCAATCCCTAGCGTCCACACTATAGATGTTAAATCTGTATATCGAATCTTACCCATCTTGCTCTGTTTGCTTTGTAGTTAGTTATATTGCGGTTATATTATATTCATCAGGCGGAAAGACTGACTTAGCTGCGAACCACAAGGTCCCAGGTTCTATCCTTGCGCATCTCAATCCGCCACAGCATTCACAGCGATCGTTGTTCACAGTTTTTATTCTTTATGTACAGAATAAAACTTTTACTAGGAAGGATATGAGAAAACTTTAGGGGACGTGGGCACTCATACTGGTTTTTATCAAAATAGTAGTATGCATTTCTGCTATGATCTGACTTAAATTCCTACAAGAAGTTATTGCGTGTATAAATATGACTCTGCCCATTTTTAATAGATGGCATTAGTAGTAATGTTTGCTTGCAAACTGGGAATATTTTATTTGAAATTGTCTGACAGAAGCCTTTAAAAATGAGTGTCTGTTTCTGGTTAATATTTAAAAAGTATATTTTTGTAGTGTAGATTACATGGGGGATTTTATGTCAAACAAATATTTCCGGAAGTTTTGCTACATTATTTCATTGCAATTGTAAAAAAATTGCAGAAGAAATACACCAGTAGCTGTCAGATATTTATGGTGAACATGCCCCATCGAATACGGCTTGCGAAGTGTGGTTTCTACTATTTCAAAATGATGACTTCAATATACAAAACAAAGAGCATTGTAAGCCATTAAAATATTCAAGATGCAGATTTGGAAGGATTACTTGATGAAATCATCGATGGTGAAGGATACAAGCAATACTTGATCATTTTAAATGAAACATTGAAGGAATATGGCGAAAGGCATAAAAAGATTGTTTTTTTAACAAGAAAATGCTCGTCCACGTGTTTCTATCAGAATATCAGCACAACAATCTTCAGAATCACTTAGCTGGGATGTGTTGCCCTATATACTGTTTTCACCAGATGTTGCTCCATCAGACTACTACTTGTCTCTCATCATGTAGAGTGTCTTTCTGGGGAGAAGTTCCATTCGTATGCAGATATAAAAATAATTTGATAACTGGATGGCATCTAAACAACATCTTTTTTTAATTTGGTGAATTTCTTTATTATTTGAAAGATAGACACATACTCAGTTTTTAAGGAGAAATGTTTTAAATGGGTCGATCGTTAATTGTTGCAACAAACAAACGTCTTTTTTTTTAACAAAAAAGACAGAGCCAAATTTATACACCCAATAATCTTGTGGAATTTGATTTTAGCGTGTTGTAATGTTTTAATGAATATAATAACACCACTACCGCATTTAATCAAATTTATGTAAGAAATCATAGCTCAAATACAATTAGACATGAAAAAAATTATTATTGTAAAATATCACTTACATGTCTCGAACACAGCTCATATTCTACAGTATCTCCTAAACCCGCATTTTCTGAAGTTCTGTATCCAACCATTCTATAATGAGAGATTTGTAAGACTATCAATCTTCCTAATACAAAATTAATATAAAAAATAGAAAAACTGCTATTAACCAATTAAAAAAATAATTCACTAATAAAAAATAATCAGCTCAGACAATATGACTATATTCTTTTCATATGACAGTCTTTTTTTGCTGTATTTTGTCAGATTTATTACGTATTATCTGCATGAGTACTATCGTGAATTATTTTAATTTACATCAATAATATTTTGCATTTTCTTTAATTAGTTCTTAATAATTTAATAAATAACAAGATGAGTATTTACAACTATATTTTTCCGACGGGTAAAGTGTTATTTATTTAAAAAAAAAAGAAATTTTGCATAAACAAATATTCAGTATTGAGTATGTACGCTAAACTATAAATTAAGCGGACATTGCGAATGAATTACTTTAAAACACTAGAGAAAAGTTAAATTAGACAGGGAAAAATGATCGAAATCTAGAAAAACGAATTAATTATGAAATTTTATGAAGTTAAATTTTTTTTATTTCTTCCAAAATTGGAAAGTGAAAAAGAATAAACGACTCTTGAAGACATATGTAAAGGCCATAAGCTTTCATATGAAATAAAAAATGGCTACTTCGGACCTATGCTTGGAACTAGGTGACCAATTCATTGGCTTTATTTATTACTAGCCGCCTTTGGCGACCAGCTGGTTCGCCGATCTTAATGCTCGTTAAAATTTTAATAATTAAATATTTTATGTAATTCCTACTTTAATAGCTTCTTCATCAAAATATTTTAAAACTTCACATTTTGATAGTCATATAATTCACTCATAATATTATAAAGGCCTTCAGTCATAACGTAATATGTATCTCTCTCATTTTCTGTTAGCTCCCGTAGAATTTATGCTTTAAATTAAAGTGGAAATGATTAATCTGCATTTGATATAATAATATTTTTTATTGAAACAAAGCATTTTTTTAATAATATGTTTACTGAAAACAGAGTCACTGAGCATTTAAACCTTATGGGCACTAAAGAATATCTTTTTTAATTTATGCAATATTTCAAGAATTTGTCAATAAATTTTTCTCAGATTCAATATGAGCAGATCGATTAATTAACAATGTTTAATTTTAAATGCATCAAACACTAAGAAAATAAACAGAATCGTTTAAAATAATCGGCCGAAAATAGGTTAAAAAATCTACTTAAAAAACGATGTGATTAAAACAATAAGCGTATACAAAAAATATATAAATAATATAAATACAATTTAATTACAAAAATATACAACTAACCCAAATATAATTTTAATCTAGTCCGCATCCGTTGAAAATAGTTGTCAACAATCAGAATACAATGTGCATGCGTGAATTTTCAACATGAGTTATGGTAACGCAAATACATGAATTTTTCTACGCCAGTTGGGGTAACATTATGCAGATTAGAAATTTTTAATTCCCTTTATTCTGTTTTATTTTAATTCAAAAGTACTTCAGAATGAATTTAAAAGATCGATTGATTAACAATGTTTAATTTTCAATGCATCAAACATTAAAAAAATAAACAGAATCGTCTGAAATAATCGGCCAAAAAATGTTAAGCCTAACCTCATTAGCGTGGGGAAAAAACTGAAGCCTTACTCATTTGACGGTAGGGAAAATGAAGATTTTTTGGTGGGAAAGTTCGTTTTTAATTAATAATTAAAATTCTTATTAAAAATTCAAAAAAAGGGACCCCAGGTGCACATTCCCGACCTCCAAAGTATACATGTACCAAATTTGATAGCTGTAGGTCAAACTGGCCTGTAGAGCGCCAACACACACACAGATTGAACTTTATTATAAGTATAGATTTTATATATAAATTTTTATGTTGTCTATTGTTATGAAATTTTCATTGAACAAATAACCATCTCAAGAAATAAACAGAAGAAAAATCATATACATCATAGAGAAGTTGAATCTTCTCACATATTTAGATAAATAACATATTATCAAACGAACGTTTGCCCGTAACCGTACCATTTCATAATTAGAGAAGATCAGATTATGCAAGAGATAAATAATTTTTAATTTTAATTAACAATACTCTAAACATACTGTCTGATATATAATTTGTAATCTAATATGAAAACTATTTCATTAAAAAATACACCCACCTTGCGTTACAAGATCTGTTGCGTTGCCTAACACCTCCTCCGCATGTCCTGCTGCAGGCTGACCAAGGGGTCCAATCGGACCAGATTCGCGAAATGTACTGACTTCTCAAAGAGTAATTTTCACCAGCGTCTCGTGACCACACCAGCATCTAAAAAAAATGTAAAAGTTCATGCTAAATTACAAAAGAAAACCTTTTTTTAGATACAATATTAGATGACGCCCTTCTACTTGCTGCTACATGGTACCAATCATACCAATTTTGTCATACCAATCTATCATATCATACCAATATTCTGCTTAAAATAAAAGGATTGAAATGAAATTAATAACAACAATTTTGGTGTTAATTATATATTTATCATGCTGCCATCTATGTGTGAGAAAAGTAAATTTTTTGTTTAAAATGTAATTTGTTTTTTAAAGGCACTACAACAACACGTTAAAAATAGATACATTATGAAAATAATGATGCCAAAATTATTTATGTAGTATTTTAACATAAACGCAGAGTAATGCATTTCATAAAAGCGTAACGTATTTCACCCGATCTTTTGTTATATAATTTACAGAGAATCCCAAATTCCAGTTAAAATTTGTTCTTTCAGTATTTATATGATTCATATAATTACTGAATTATTTATATTAATTATTTATTCCCGTTGGCATACCGGCTGGGACAAATTTTGAATTTTTTAAAACAGCAGAAACTTTCTCTACAAACGAAATTAATCTGTTGTAGCTCTCACTCAGACTCAGAAGTTTTTTCTCTGATATTTGGTAAATGATCTCAGTTGATTTGCTTGTACAAGAACTAAGCAAAAACCGTGAATTTTGGAAACTAAACAGAAACCTATCGCCATATAAAAGAGCTTTGTGTACTGTCTGTTGTTGCTGAAGGCTGTTCTAATTGCCCTGTCGATAGCTGTATTCCCTTTTTTAATTGAACCGTTTTTTTTGTGTGACGAATAGATGATTTATTTTGATGAATTCAGACTCAAATAGATAACTCCATGGGCATTCAAAAAGATCAATATGACTATCTTCTTACTGCTTGAAATATTCCCATATTTCGTCGTTAAAATTAAATTCGGAAATTATAAAATATTCAGAGTAAACTTACGTATTCATTGAAAAGACCCAAAAAACATAAAAGTGTCCATTGGTAAGTTAAATGTTCGGAGTAACTCATCACCTTTTAGATCTGAAACAGGAAAAAAAGACAAGAATAAATTCAACTGCAAACAAAATTACAGAATTAGAGCAAGCATATTAAATTCAAAACATTGCTGACCAGCCTAGTTATTTTAAGTCAAGCAAGTACGAAGATGTGCATTCATGAGACAAATACACACGACACACACATGTTCATACACTGAAAAAATCCTCCTATTTTGTCTTCCCAGTTTCACATGTTTCTTTTATTCTGAGATCCAGTATTTTTTCAGTGTATGCACATGTGTGTGTCGTGTGTATTTGTCTCATGAATGTACATCTTCCAACTGGCACACACATGTGCATACACTGAAAAAAATCCTCCTATTTTGTCTTCCCAGTTTCACATGTTTCTTTTATTCTGAGATCCAGTATTTTTTCAGCGTATGCACATGTGTGTGTCGTGTATATTTGTCTCATGAATGTACATCTTCCAACTGGCACACACATGTGCATACACTGAAAAAAATCCTCCTATTTTGTCTTCCCAGTTTCACATGTTTCTTTTATTCTGAGATCCAGTATTTTTTCAGTGTATGCACATGTGTGTGTCGTGTGTATTTGTCTCATGAATGTATATCTTCCAACTGGCACACACATGTGCATACACTGAAAAAAATCATCCTATTTTGTCTTCCCAGTTTCACATGTTTCTTTTATTCTGAGATCCAGTATTTTTTTTCTGATACTTCAGGGCAAATATTTTGCGTAAATCATTACTTTCAAAATGATATTATAAGTTAAATGCCAGTGGAAAAACTTTATTTTTAAAACAAAATTAGATGAGCGCCCTTCTTGAAGCAGTTGTAGTAGTACAGCATTGACTCTACCACCTTATAAATCCTCAGATGAACTAATAAAAGGATAGAAAAGAGATTAATAACAATTACAACTTCAGTGCTTTTCCTTTTCCGTACACGTAATAAAGAGAATGCATAGTAATCATCAAAAAATAGTAATCGAAATTTTGACGGAACTTCCCGTTTAATACTTCTCTGAGTTCAAAAAAATACATTTTTGGAAAATGTCCGTCAGTCTGTTTGTCTGTCTACCTTTGAAAAAGATAACTCCAAAACATTTTGATCCGGACGGATAAAATTTCTTTATGTCAAATTTCGAGAAAAATTCGCTCAAAAAAAGTCCGTCTGTCCGAATATATGTTAACTCAACAACTACAAAGCGAAGAGAGCTAAATAAATAAAATTTGATGCACATAATTAATATCTATAGTCTAGATACACTTTGAGGCAAATTCAACAAGGGATTGACCGTCTGTCGGTCTGTACTTTTAGAGACATGTAAACGCGATAATTCAACGATGCAATGACTTAAATATATCAAATTTGGTATGCAGTATACAAGTGTTTTTGGGTCAAATTTTTGTTTCAGTCAGTTGTGAAAAAGATGTCTGAAACACAAATTAGATTTTTGGATACTATTAAACGCATGCCAAGAATTAATCGCCAATCATCTCGCCAAGGTTCATACAATAAATTTAGTAAAAAATGCTAAATTCACGCCAACGGTTTATAATTCGTAACCATTGTACGCCAATACCATGCAAGGCGTTCTCTGGGATAACATCTGTATTAGAATATAATCGATAGAGTTTTGGGTTAGAAATTTATCAAGCTACTACCTTTCAGTGAAAAAATAATTTTTTAATAGTTTTCAAATTTTAACTTATAATTTCGAAATACCATAAAATCTTAACATTCCAGCATGTATAATCTAGATAAAAATTTCTGCGTTTGTGTAGATTTTTCTGTATTTACGTCACATCGGTCTTCAGAATCGAGGTCTAAACAATTCCTTGCAAGCAGACAAAGCAATATCATCTATTTTATTTTTATTGTTATTTATCGGAGGTCAGCGTTGCTCTTCGCCCACTATGGCATTCAGGAAGTGCTGATAGACATAAAACCCGTCGACTACAAACATTTAACAGCAACGACGCGCAATTACAGGGAGGCAACAGGTAGTAATAAAGATCGGCTGCCCACCAAACGATCATCTCAATTAACCCTCAACCTCCTCCCCAGCACGAGTGCCTACACTTCACGAATTGCGGGAATCGAGATAATGAAGCACTATTAGTCTTCCCTCTGGACGGCGATGTTATCGTGCTGAAGTTGAAGTAGCTGATTCACGACGAGAAGTGTGCGGCAGTGCTCGAGTGCCGCTGACGTGAAACAGCCGTTGCTCTTTTCTGGCCGGCGTGTTTATGTTGTTTTGTGGGAATGAGATGTCAAAAAAGTGAAACAAAGTGGCGAGATTTTTTTTTCTTTTTCTGGTTTTTTTAATTTTTTTTTTCCCCAGAAGTCTTATGCTTGATTTTTCTTGATGTGAGAAAACAATTCTTTGAGATATGAGGCTGACGAAATTTGAAGTTGTGAAATGGATATCAAACGGATCTGGGTTTATTATTATTCCTTTGGTTTCTGTTTTAATTTTCTTTTTAAAGCGTGGGATTTTTATTCTTATATTCGTGCTCTCCATGCCAATATTAATCGAGCAACTGCAACAAAATCAGCTCATCACAGAACATGGAATCTTCATGACTTATGTCTCCAGGTTCTGTTTCTGTTGTTATGATCAATGTATCTGTAGAGACGAATTTTCATTTTACTTCGAATTATTCTGCAATAAAATATACTTGAAATTCATTAAAATTAAAAAAATAATTATGCGGAAAAAAATTATAATATGAAACATAATGTTCTGAATTTTGATATGATGCAAAATCATTTTTTATATTAATAGTTTCAGAAGATAAAATGAGATAAAAGATCAAAATTTCAGTAAAATTTTACTTATTCAAAATTCTAATTAAAAATTCAATAAAATCGCACATTCCCATCCTCCAGAAAAAATATGTGAAACGTTCGGTAGCTCTGATTTAATTGGACTGGCCTGTATATCGCCAACATACACACATTCATCTTTATTATTCGTAACTTACATAAATTTGAAACTTACGTCTGCTTAAAAATGATCACACGTTTCGTGTTAGTAGGAAAGCACTTTTCCTAATCTTTACATTAAACACAACTCTAAGCTTCGAATTTTTTCGTCCTATGCATGACTTTTCTTATTTAACTGTATTCATAGGTTGATGCAGACATGTCACATGAAACGATAATGCCTTATTTTCTTCAAAGAACAGACTCTCCCTCCCTTTCCAAATCTCCAAAGATCCCCAGAGTTCCATTTGTCAACGAATCACTGGAGCGTGTGTTGCCAGCGCAGAAAACGATAATCACAGCATTTAAAGCAACAATGAGGGGACGGAAAAAGAAGAAGTGAAAAGCGTCAAAAATGGACGAAAGAAAAAAAGGAATAAAAAAATTTATCTTCTACAGCTGAGCAAATCTGGATGCTACGGCTTTGAAATAACATGCCTTTTGTTCGGTCATGTCAGCTTTATATCGTCTACCAGGGGTGTCGAGGGAAGTGAGAAGGGGATCGACCGAAAAAATGAGCTTCTCTTTTTAAGCTTTCCAGACTTCAAAAAATCGGGAAGCCTTAACGATTGGTTCCGTTTTTTTCTTTTTCGTTTAATGGTTGATTTTTGGACAAGATGGCGCCCCAACGTCAGACTTTTAACCTTCTTATAATAAAAGGATCGAATTGACAAGATCTCATTTATTGTACTTTTTTTTTCTCTTCAGCAGTGAGAATTTATTTATTACTTGATATTTCTCATTTTTACTTTTTCGTAAATGAAGTATAAAGAAAGTGCTGTGATCTTTACAAAATTTGAACTCTAGATTTTGACGAATCACCATGTTTTAAACTTCAAAAATTCAAAAAACACATTTTTGGCAAATGTCTGCCTATTAATCTGTTTTTGATAAAGGTAATTAAAAAAAACTTTGAGCTAAACGGATGAAATTTTGAGATCTGGTTTTTTTACAACTAATTTATAGATTTCAATCAAATTGTGAGCAAAATCTATTCAGAGGAAGTCTGACTGTTCGTCTATTCAAATATAAGGTAACACTATAACTACATAATGAAGAGAACTAGATACATAAAATTCGGCACACAGATTTAACATCTATATTGTAGAAAATTATTACATCTTGAGCCAAATTCAACAGGGAGTTGAATTCTATAGACTTGCACTTTCAAAAGCAAGTGCATGCCATAGATGAAAAACGCAATGACTTAAATACATTAAATTCGGTATGTGATTTTGTGGATGCAATTATAGTTTTGTGCCAAAATTTGGCTAAAATTGTTTGGAAAAGAACTCGACTGAAGCATTAATTCATTTTTATTTGAGAATATGTGTGAAAGTTTTTGGAGACCTCTCTTGCCGGGTTTCTTGTAATAAATGATTCATCGATTTTCAACTTATGAAGACAGATACATTGATTTTGTATATTTAATCCAACAAAGATAGGAATTCAGACAACAGTGCGAGCACAGAAAATGAACGCAACCACCTATTATAGTTAGTCTCACCAACATTTTTCTCTTTAGTAAAAATATTCTATCTCTCGTTCCTGCATAAAATTGTGGATCTGTGGAAAAAACTGTTAACTCCCGAAGTGCTTCGATTTCTATTTTTATTTTCTCGAACGTCAGAGGTTTTGTGTTTTATAGTAGAAAAAAAAACAATATTTCAGGATTAACTGCATGGAATTGGGGAACAATACTTGCGAAATATCGATCTTTGGTGTGGATCTAGCGTTTCTGTTGAATTTAGAGTGCGGTCTTTGGCAATTAATCGCTGGCATGCACTTAATATACAATCACAAGAAAAAAGAATATATATTTTGAATGGCTTTTTTCCAATCGATTGAAACAAAAATTTGACTTAGTATTACAGTTGTAATCTCAAGAATATTCAGAATACGATGTTCTTCTAAAGCAATGACGTAATTAAAGAGTTTCGGTAAAAGAGATTCCAATTTCCAACCCATATGGCAGCAGCCTCGTAGGACTTTTGAATAGTAAGATTAATTAGTTGTTTTGATTATGCAAAATTGGAGAAATGACCTTTGTAATATTCAACTACTGTCGAATATTGAATTGGAGCAACATCTCATCTTGAAACTACATGAGAATTATTTTAGAACGGTATATTTTTTCCCCATTATCATATATTGAGTTGGAACAGCACCTTATCTTGAATTTATATAAGAACCATTTTATGACCAACTTTATTATTTTCCACCATTGACATACAGGTGGTTATCAAATTAATGAAAACAACACAAGCGAATACAAGAATCTTAAGACCTTTGGTATGTAATAGAGTTCGGATTCACCTGGAAATCTAATCAAACAAGTGTTGAATAGTGTTTAGAGGAACACTGTACCACTCTTCATGGAAATATTCTGAATGTTTCGGGAGAGATGCTGATGGAGGATATCGATTCAGGGTTGAGCACTCTAAAATAGACTATAACAGTTCTATTGTATTGAGTTTGAGGGATTGTGAGGTCCAATATATAGATGCTTCACTTCGTCCTCGTGTTTATCAAACCACACAAGGACATGAACAGGAGTATAATCATCCTGGAAAATTCCACCTTGTGCATGTAACAAAAGTCTTCATCATAGGATGGACCTGGTCAGCTATAACTTCTCTATGCTCTTCCTCAGTAATCCTTCCTTTCATGGTTATGATTGGTCCAGCAGAAAACCATGACATGGCTGCTCCTACCATGATAGATACAATTCCAAGCCTGGCAGTTAGAAAGAGACAATTACGATCCCACACTTGTGCAGGTGTCCCCCAAATGCATATTTTCGCTCTATTGTGGGGAAAGGTGTGATTCTTCTGATCATATAACTAGCTTCCACTAATCAGTCGACCAGGTTTTATGAATATAACATCACTGTAGATGACGTTTGGCATTAACATCTGTGACAAGTAGCATGAGAATTACTGTTCTGCCGTAAATGCTCTGTTTATGAAGGTGCCTTCTACCTACCTTATTGCTAATTATAATTATCGACAGTGGGAATTGAGCTCTGCGGTTACTTTGACAGTCGTTTTCATTTTAGGAATTACAATCCTCTTCAATACCCATCGGTCTCTTTCATTCTGTTTCTTCTTCCGTCCACTATTTTGCTTTGCAGCACTGTGTGTATACCATCATAAATTTAGACACCGTACCTCTAACCATATCTAAAATCTAGATATCTCAGCCTCAGCTGCTCCAACTAGTTGGGCTCCTACAATTTACGCTTTTGACAAAAATTAAAGACGTATACATTAAAGCTACCTCATATTACCATGATATATCCTTTTTATATTAAAAAAACTGGTAGCTAGAATTATATAATAATAATAAGCACATTCTAAAATGTCACTTTTATTCACAGGTGTTTCCATTATTTTGATAACCACTTGAGTTTGAAGCTACATGAGGATTATTTAGCGACGAATTTTGTAAACTTTCACCATTGTTAAAAGTTGAGTTGAAAGACGATTCAATTTGAAGTTACACTAGAGTCATTTAGAGACAGATTTTTTTTAACCAATTTTATATGTTGAGTTGGACTAAGCTGTAACAGGCCTCTGTAACAAACGACGACTTAATTTAACATTAAGTCACTGATGCCCATACAAATTCACAGCAGGAGACGCACACAAGCACACACAGCAGTACGCAATAGCACAACGACGACAAGCCGGTCGAAGCACTCAAGGAGAGAGCTCGTTCAATTATTAACCAGAGTTGAACTCCAAACATTGCCTTCAGCTTGAGACTGCCAGCCTTTTATAGTTCCCAGGAGGCGGACCGAGAAGCTTCTGGGATAATCAGGCGTATCTCAGTTCCTAATGGATGGATCGCGAAAATTCTTAAGGTTTACAGCACTATCTATTTTGTTGCCAAAGTCGCCAAATTCGTCGCCAAGCTCTGGGATTACCGACTCGGCACCCGAGCAGTGTCCAATACAGATGATTGTAAATCGGTCTTTCTGGTGATAGAAGTAACCGTGATGGGAAGCAGCCTTACAGGTTTGTAACAATACTTTCTCTATACTATTTATACAAGAATGGAAATATATAATTTGTGTTGCATAAATCCAATTTAATATCTTTAATTGTCCTTAGAAATAAAAATTATATATTTTAAATTAAGTTAATTTTTTAAAAATTCAGATTTCGATGCAGTTAAACCTTATTTCCAATTAAAGGATACAATTAATAGAGCAATATGAACATTTATTTAGAGAAAGACGTCAAATTTCTTACTTTCTTCATAACATATATATCAAATTAAAAAAAAGTTGAATATGTTCCTAGGATAAATGTTTTCTTTCCCAAGATCTACCATTACAACAAGCTGTTCTTTTAGACAATCATATTTACAAGTTCTTAAAAATTACATTTGAAAGCCTTTTTAAAACTTGCATCACCTCTAAACCTTTTCTATCAAACATGCCAAAGAAAAAAGATATTTGCAAAGGGGGTTGGTTGAATAGGAGGATTAGATTTCTGTAGTGGAACCCTAACTGCTACATATTTATGAGCATGTTCCACATTCTGCTGACATAAGACGTCTTTCAGAGGGAAAAAAGCTCTATTCATCTCCAGCATCCCTCTCTCTGGTTCTTTTATTGGAATAATTTGTCTGATTTTGTACCGAAACCGGATTTTTATCTCGAGGCGTCGAAACCCATGCACCTGTAATCATGCGAGAATTGTACAAAAGAGTTTTTTCTTTTTTTCTTCTCCGCCTTTAGAAAGGTTACGGTTAGAGTGAAATGTAATGTAAAAAGGTCCGCGACATGACTCTTATTATTATTATCTTGCGCTTTCTTTTCGTTTTTTTTTTTCTTCTTCACGATTTTGTAAAGTTGTTTCGTAGGCATGGGGTACGAGCCAGTTCACGGTTTGAAACGCAAATAGGGGAAAAAAGTAACAAAGGAAGAAAAGTGCATGCGTATCAATTGTAGGGGTGGTATTGCATTTTGTATTTGTTATTTTCTGGTTTGAAGTTTTCGATTGGTAATCAGTCATAAGATTGGCAGGACTGTGTTAACAAGTTTAAGCACTATAGTATTGAGTTCATTTGGCGCCCCATTAGAACCGTAAAAATCAAACGAATACGTCTATCCAATAAAGTAATTGAGGAAAATTGAGAAAGCCACCTGTTCTTTTTTTTAAACTAAAACCTTACACTTTTGAAAAGTTACCTTTTCAAAATACTTTTACTTACCGGGTACTGCCATTCTATCGTATGCAATACAATATAATCCAATTGCAATGATCTCCCTGAAGCTTTTCAGCACACTCATTAACCAATGCAGTTGTGTGTTATTAATCTCGCGCCATTGTAATTAGAATGTAATCTTTGCCAATTTTTTTCGTAGATAAATCACTGGAATG
>JAPMOR010052896.1:0-13370 GCA_026543865.1 Argiope aurantia | reverse complement strand
AAGACAACTAGTTAAAGCAATTGGCCTATAGTTTGAGGGATTGGTAGGAACCTTCCCAGGTTTAAGGATAGGTATCACAATGGCTTCATACCATTGTTCAGGAAAAATTTGCTCACTCCAGATTCTATTAAACAAGTGCAGGAGATGCAAAAGAGAGGTTTCATCCAAATGGCGAAGCATACTGTAGGTAATCCCGTCGACACCTGAGCTAGTATCTCGAGTATGAGAAAGAGCTTTCCTTAATTCTAGCATCTTAAAGTTACAGTTATAAGAAAGGACCCTGCGGGTTCTATATTTCAATGGCACTTTCTCGGCTTGTCTCTTAACCGCACGAAAAACAGGATTATTAGAAACAGAGCTCGAAACGTCAGCGAAGGTTTCGCCGATAACGTTTGCAATGTTAAGTGGCGGGGAATAGGAAGCCGTTTCTGTATTTAAGATGGGGAAAGCGAATTCTCTATAAATTCCGTTTGCAGCTTTAACTTTCTTCCATAATTGTGCACTAGATGTACTGGAAGTGATTGTTGATATAAATCTGTGCCAAGATTCTTTTTGACTGCGACGCCGGATTCTACGAGCATTTGCTCTTGCTTTTTTAAATTCTATGAGATTTTCCGTGGTAGGATACCTTCAGAAAATACCCCAACATTTTCTTTGTTCTTTATAAGCATTGCGACATTCATAATTCCACCATGGTTTGCGAAATTTGCGTGGAAGAGGGGTACGCTTTGGGATTGAAGCGTCAGCATCCTTAATAATACAGTTAGTGACATTTTGAACAGCCTCCCTGATATCGGTAGATGAAATCATTGCCTCTGTGATTAATGCACGCTTAGTAAATGCATCCCGATCTGCTTTTTGGAAAATATAGTTTGGTGGGCTTTGCACCATATTACTATTATCATCATGAGAGATGACAAGAGGAAAATGATCGCTATTATGTAAATCACTCTCAACTGCCAAATTCACTAATGGGAGAATTGCCGGAGAGCAAATAGCAAGATCAAGAGAATGGAAAGTACCAGTAGGTTCATGGAAGTATGTGTTTCATTATTATTGATCAGACAGAGACAATTATCAGAAATAAACTGTTCTATCTGTCGCCCAAGGGAATTGGTAATGTTAGAGCCTCACAAAGTAGTATGGCCATTCAAGTCGCCTAATAAAATGAAAGGTACTGGAAACTGATTAACCAAAATATTAAGGTCATTTTGAGAGATAATTTCGTTTGGTGGTAAATATATGCAGCAAACAGTTACAAAGGTTTTCACGTGCACTTGTACAGGTACTGCTTGCAAAGGAGTGTGTATGTTAAGAACTGTACTAGGATAAAGGTTGGAGGTCAAAATGCACACTCCACCAGAAAAGAACCTGCCAGTATCATTATCTTTTCTCACACAGTTATAACCACGTAGCTTCAAGTTAACATCGGGATTCAAGAAAATTTCTTGAAGCGCAATGCAAACAGGATGAGTAGAATTTATAAGGGCTTTAATGTCCTCAATTTTTGTCCTGATTCCTCGACAATTCCAGGAGAGAAAACTGACCATTAAAAAGTGGGAGGATGACTATTATCAACACCAGTGAGTGGAGTTGCTGATTGGTCGCAACTCATTTGGAGATCATCTTCATCATCAGAAGGATGAATCTTCAGCAGCTCAGAAGTTGAAGGATTACCAAACAGAGTAGGCAAGTCCTTAGTTGCAAGGCCTGCTTTGCCCATCTCAAGAGCAACCGATCTACGGAATTTTAAATCTTTAAGAGAAATGCCCTTCTTTGAAATTTTCAATGCCAAGGCCTTCTGTGCCCTAGAGACAGTTCTTCTTTTCTTTAAATCAGTTGGAGTTTTTTCTTTTGTTGGACTAGAAATTAGATCAGAATCTGAATCGTTCGATAGGATTATTACAGGGTTTGTTTGTACTTCAGATGTTTTCAGGGATTTTGCTACAGATGCATAGCTACGTCCTTCTATAGGTGTTTGTGCTAGAACCAATCGTCTTGCTTCAGGAAAAGAAATACCTTTTTTAACTTTGGTTGTAATAATCTCTTTCTCTAGTTTCCATTTGGGACAGGATCTCGAGAAAGAGGTATGGTCACCCTTACAATTGATGCATTTTTCTTTAGATGCGCAATCAGTACTTTCATGGCCAGCTACCGCACAACGGGCGCAAGTTTGAGTCCTGCGGCAGTTAGTTTTGGAATGGCCAAAGCGCTGGCAGTTAAAACATCTTAAGGGATTGGGGATGAAAGATCTCACAGGTAGTTTCATATAACCTGCCTTTATTGACTCTGGTGCTTTTGGAGAATTAAAAGTGAGGATCAGATGCTTCGTTTCAAGGAGCTTCCCATCTCGTCGAATTTTGATACGGCGAACTTCTGTTACTCCTTGATACTTCAATTTTTCTATTATTTCCTCCATAGGAACATGCAGCAGTTCTCCGCAGGTTATAACACCTTTGGACGAATTGAGTGATCTATGAGCACTCACATTTACAGGGATGGTTGCTAAGGCTTTAAGTTTTATAAGTTGTTGAGCTTGTTTGCGGGAATTCACTTCCACAAGCAAGTCTCCTGAGCGTAATTTTAGAATCGAGTTAACTTCACCTATAGTACTAGAAATTGATTTTTCAACTAAAAAAGGCGATACTGTATGAAACGTTTGTTTGTCAGTCGATATTCTTTGAATAATAAAAAATGAATCAAAATATTTTTCACGACATTGCGTTACGGAATGATGCCCACTGAAGGGAGTAAAGTTTTTTTTTCCCATACGATATTGATGGGGATTCAGACCCAGCGGCATCGCCCACCACGGAGCCCTACTAGGGATGGCAGTAACTGGCTCTAGATATTCCTAACCTCAGCACTTACCATAATGCTAACTGGCACCTATACGCTGGGAGTTACCCCCTGGGACAGTGACCACCCTTAACGCCAAGCCCAAGGAGTAACCCCTTCGCTTGATCCCTAGCAAACCAACCACTCAGGTGGCTAGCGACCAGCCGATTGATACACCGGAGACCACAGTGTACCACCCGTCTAATGGGTCGCCACGCACGGCAAACAAGTGGGGGTATTTGCTGTCCATGAGAAGCAAGAAGCAAACAGAGCGGCGACAGCTTCTTATGGAGAGCTCCCTCGCCTACCCTCGAGGGAAAGAAGAAAAAAGGAGACAGCAGAAGGCGCAGTGGAGAGTAAACATAAAGGGAGTAAAGATCCCTGGGAGCCTTGGGATTGGGACACCCGTACTCACCTATCCGGTGACGTTATGGACTAGTGAGCTTACATTCAAAAGATAAGTGGTTGGCATCCCACAGAGCACTTCAGATGCAGAAAGAGCTGTTTCTATATGAAATCTATGTAAATAAAAAAAGGCCATGCCCAGAAACAAAAAATAAGTATTTACTGTATGTTAATAGATTAAATCAACTCTGAAAATATACCTTCTGATTCTTATACCTTTGTTTCAGCTATTCCAATATCGTTGCCATTCATCCAAAAAAACCTTTTTCAATTTCGTCTTTAAATATGAATAAGGAGCCAGAAAGGCAATTAATTTTCCTTTGATTGTTGCAGACTTGGCATGATGAACGGTCAACTCATTACCAAGGATACCGGCATGCGTTTTCACCAAACAGAAGCATGCCAAAAATCCACCTTGATCATGTTTAATTTAATATGATTAATAAATTTCGAATAGTATTTCTTTTCCTTTAAAATTTCAGTTCATGAAAGATAGGGATTACAATATCGGACCAAAGCTTCAATACCGGTATTCGGTATTTTTTAGATCTTAATACCGGTTGTATTTTATCACTTCTCTTGATTGTACGATGCAACTTTGTGTTCACAGTCTAATTCATTTCGCCCGTTAGGGAGACATAAAAACAAAAACGTATACTATTTTGCTATGTTGGTGATCCCTGAATATATAGTGGAAACAATTTTAAAAAATTTCTAGCAAATACCGAAAAAGCGGTGAATATTTGTGAATACCAGTATTACAAAATCGTACAAATGGCTCAAAATACCGGTATTCGGTATTCCGGTATTGCAATCCATAATGAAAGGCTATCTGGAAAAAGGCTAATTTTGAATCAGTTTTCCAAAACCCAATTCGATGCAAAACTGATTGTCACCAGCTCAACCTGGAAAACAGAATTATAAAGGATTTATTTTAAACAATCAGCTCCAATTAAAAATTTATTCTATTTTTAAAAATTAATTCGAACTGCACCCCCAACTTTGCCGTCAAATCCGGAGCCGCCAGTGTACAAATTCAGGATCTTTGGTACTATATGGAAATTTAATTGTTTTATTTTTTATATAAATATCATTAATTTTAACCTAATTTATCACTATCCAAAATGAACTCAAAATTCGGGGACCTTTTATGCTAAATTTAGACTTTAGACTAAAGACTAACGACGTATAGAGAAGGTTTTCTTAAGAAAACATTCAGTGCGTTAGTTGGACTGTAACATTTAGAAAGAAGAAAGTCCCTTTTATGTCTATTTTAATTATGGGTCCTTCTGTTGAGAAATGAGCCACTGGAGCGCACCCCTTGGCACGCGAGAGGGCGCTACTGTTTGGAGCCATGTAAGTATAAAATGCAGTGGGTGCGAGAGAGGGGCTTGTTTTCCCAATCAAATAATAGCAGGAGACTTTAATGCACACCACAAAAACTGGTGGTTGTCAATATAATACAGCTCTAACAATTTCACTTAACACCTTTTGTAATAGAGCAAGTATAGATATATTAGCCCCCACCTCCCCCACAAGATTTGGTTGCTTTTCTGCAAGCCCCATTGATCTTGCTCTTGAAAAAGACTTTATCTACCCGTACGAAATAATTTCAATGCCAGAATTAAGCTCCGACCATAACCCCGTAATGTTATTTTTTTTATTAATTACATCCTCCCAGACAACCCAGGTAAAATTAAAACTAACTGGAACGTATTCAAAAACAATTTACCCAAAACAAAAAATCTTAAATTCATTAATATAGACTCAGAAAAGCAAAATTATGACGCAGTTAATAAATTAGAACAATTAATTAACCAAAATAAGATCACCGCATCTAAACCCATCACCCAAATAAATTTTTCTTCGACACAAGAATAAAACAACTCAACAAAGAAAGTATTTATGCCAGAAAGATGTTTCAACAAACCAGGGCCTTCAAGAAAATCACAAATAAACTTATCAAGAAAATTGCCAAACTTAACCACAAAATTGAACAAAACAGCTTTATTGAAAAAATTGTAAACGCAAATGCAGAGGAGAACATGATATGGGAGCTCGTCAGAAGATTCAAACAGAAATACAAAAATAATCCACCCCTAACAGAAACATACACATTAGCACTTACTGAAGAGGAAAAAGCTGAATGCTTAGCATATAGCCAAGAAAAACAATTTCAAAATAACGACACTATCGATGCAAGCACAGAAGACTTGGTTAACCAAACAGTAGCTCAATTTAAATATAATAAAAGCTCACTCAAAGAAATCAAAGACCCCCCCCCTCCACCCCAATCGAAATCAAACTAGCAATTAAAAAATTAAAAACAAATAAATCCACCGGACAAGACGGAATAAATAACAAAATGTTTAAAAATCTCCCAGGCAATATCGTTTTCGAACTTACAATCCTCATCTATAAAATTTTAATTATTGGCTACTTCCCCAAAAGATGGAAAGCTGTAATTGTTGTACCCATACACAAACCCGGTAAAGACCCAACCAACCCCACAAACTACAGACCCATCTCCTTGATACCTTCAATAAGTAAATTAACTGAACATATCATCATAAAAAGACTAAATAAATTCCTTGAAGAAAAAATTCTTATTCCTGAACAATTCGGGTTCAGAAAAAATCTCCCAACATCTCATCAACTTTACCACCATGTTACCGAATTCATCGAAGAAGCTTTTCAAAGCAAACAAAAACCCGCAGCAGTATTTTTAGATATCCAGAAAGCCTTCGACAGAATATGGCAGTACGCTCTAATTTACAAATTAATTACAATATCCCTAACTACCTAATTCAAATAATTTACTCTTATCTATTAAACCGTAAATTTAAAGTTAAAAATGAAATCTCCTCAGAAAAAAATATCTTAGCAGGTGTAGCTCAAGGCTCCAAAATCAACCCAGTTCGGTTTTCCATCTTTATTAATGATATCGTGAAACAATTTATTACTATGTTATGCATCTTCGCCGATGATACAGCCATCCTAGCAAAAAACAAAAACCCCATCTACATACAAATTGCACTCAATAGACACCTCAAAAAACTTGAAGGCTTTTTTGATAAATGAAAAATCGCTGTTAACGTCACCAAAACGGAAGCAATAATATTTCACAAATCACTAGTCAATAAATCATACCCCCAGCTTAAAATTAATGGCAAAATTATCCCGTAGTCTCAGAACTGCAAATACCTTGGCGTAATAATAGACAGAAAATTGACATGGAAACCCCACTTTATCTACATTAAAAATAAGTTCCGATATCTTGCACGTAAATTTTACTCCCTTATATCAAGGAACTCCAAAATGAATAGGGAAAATAAATTACTTATTTACACAACCTATTTGCTTCCAGTACTTACATATGCCTTCCCAGTGTGGAGGTACGCTGCCAAAAGTAAATTCAAATTAATTGATCAACAGCAAAACCAAATTATCAAAAATATCTGTAAAGCCCCCAGATACTTTTCTAATTCTGAAATTTACAAAGCAATTAAATATTCTTCACTCAAAAAATTCATTAAAAAATTAGCCATTAACTTTTATAACAACCTAGAAAATATTGATAACGAAACAATAGAACTAATCCCTAAGTATGACCCCAATCCGTTATTTAAAAGACCCAAAAATGTAGTCCTTTAAACTCATAACCCTTCCGTTAGCTCTCCTAACCCTTTATTACTACCTGTTCAAATTAATGTAAACATACAATGCTCATGGAGCTATCTATAGTGCTATAAAAACAATTATCTAATTTACCCTACACTAGAATTCAGTCACCTACTCGACCAGTAACAACCAATAGCTTTTCGGCTTTCGGCAATCCTCATCCTCTCAGCCAACCACAATCGTAGCTTCACGCAGAACCACATCTGAGACAAACCACACTTTTCCTCATTACTTTAACTAATTCATGGCAACATAATAAAAGTAAATGCTCTAACAGTCACAATCAATAAGGGGATAGTCCTTCTCCGAGGACGGGATCCCCGATAAGCTTGCTATCGAAGTCGAAGAGGGGCTTGTTTTCGGCTGGTCCTCCACGTCTATAGGCATTTTCATTGTTTGAGTGGAGCTAGGGGAGAGTTTGATGTACTGTTTTTTTAATGTTGTGTAAATTGTTTAGTTTGATGTTGAATGTTTATTTTATTAAATGAGTTTTAGTTATTTTTTGTATCGTTTATTAGAGTGTAATGAGTTAGTTTTTTTTTTTTTTTTAATCATATTTTGATGCATCCGCCGCGAAGGATTTAGGGATTTGTTTATTGGCGTTTACAATAAGTGTAGACTAGTCAGTTGAGAAAAATATAAAGAAATAGAGGTGTAGTCAGAGCGGCAGTTATGAATGTTATTAAAAGTGTGGTAGTGGAATTTGCGAGGGAGAAACCGGATATTGAAGTCTTGCGGGATAAACTGGGAATTTTTATTAGAAGAGAAGCGGAGCTACAGATGTTGGACAAAAAACTTAATGGCCAAATTAAATTGATAGAATTGGAAAAGCAGGCACAACAGGAATTAGAATATAACGATTTGTTTATTAGATGCAAGGGCAAAATCCAGAGATTTATTGAAAAACATAAGAGTAGTAGAGAGGATGCGGCTGTATTGCTCTACACGTTAATAGTACAAAGTTGCCTAAAATTGCTTCATATATGTTTGATGGTAATATTAAAAAAATTCAGGAGTTTTGGCCGTCGTTTGAGGCGGCTGTGCATGATAATGCTTCTTTATCGAAGGTTTTAAAGTTTAATTATTTAAGATCATTGTTGATGAACGGTGCGGCTATTGCAATTTCTGGATTAACTTTAACATATGAAAATTATGATAAAGCAGTTGAGATTCCGAAAGATAGGTTTGGGAAGAGACAAGCCGGGATCTCGACTTACATGAACACGCTTTTATCATTGCAGCCTGTTCGGAGGATAAATGACACTTTGAGGTTACGTAATCTCAATGATGAAATTAACAGCAGCATAAGAAGTTTAGAATCATTGGGAATTTATATGGATTCTTATGGTAACATATTGTATCTGATTCTAGATAGATGCATGCCTGTTGAATTGATGCTGTTTAATAGAAGTCAGGTTGAAACGAAAGTGAGGGAGCCAGTGGTATCCGATTCGTTCAACTTTTTGAAAGGGGAAATAGAGGCAAGCGAAAGATCTTTTTCGGAACGTACAGAGTTGTTGATTTCTGTTACCAAAGGTAATCCCCCCCGCCGCCTTTTAAGAAAACCCAATCTGCATCCTTTAATAGAGGCGTTTCTTCCGCGGCAGCGTTACGCGTATCAATAAGTAAATTTTGCGATTTTTGTCCAAAAGAAACCCATAAAAATGAAGTTTGTAACTTAAGCGTGCAAGATCAATATAAGTCACTTAATGATCAATACAAGTGTAGGAGATGTTTTCGTAAAGGTCATAAGAAGAAGATTTGTTATGTAAATGTGGATCACAATCCCACTTGGAGTACTTGTGTGATAGAGGTCAGAGATCAAGTAAAAGCGGTAGTGTTGAAAGATCTCTCAATGAGTCCAAAGACGTAGGTCATTCATTGTTTCAAGAGTAAATGATCAACGCTGAAAAACAAAATATCTATTACCAAACAACGAGAGCCAATGTAGTGTATTCAAATAAAATCGCTCGAGGGATTATAATTTTAATTGGCAGCGATTCCGAAGCTAGCTTCCTTTCAGAAAATATTGCAGAGAAAGTCGGATTACTTACTGTGTCAGTTGTGAAACTCAAAATCCACACCTTTGGGTCTTAATCATCCCACTTGAGAGAATTAAAGCGAAAGAAAGTTTTATTGAAAGACCCTATTAGTGATTTGCATTTAGAATGCAATATTCTTGTGATCGACAAAATTGTTGACCCAGATTTAATTCGAAGCCCTTCGGAAGATATTGCATCGGTTTTGAGACAAGAGGTATTTATTTTGTCTGACCAGGGTGGTGAGGAAACGGAGATAGGTCTTTTGATTGGAAATGACTTAATAAGGTTTTAACGAGGGAAATTCGTAGAATTTTTGATTTATATGACACCATTTTTGACTGGGAAATTAACGGAAGCTCTGGAGGAGAATATGCTTCAAATTGCACTTTAAGTACGTATACTAGAGTTGAGTGCTGTGAGGAGGAAAAGTTATCAGATTTGATGTATAATTGGTTTCAATTAGAAAGTCTAGGAATTAGCGATTCACTTTCAGGAAGGAGTGAAAGCGAAGAAAAAATAATTCAGATGTTTGAGGAAAACTTGCGTTTTGAGAATGGTCGTTACGTTATGGGTCTCTTGTGGAAGCGCGATCCAGTGGATTTGAAAGACAAATTTCATTTGACTAAACCTCAATTTGATAGATTTCAAAGAGAATTGAAAAGTGATAACTTTATTCGTAACCAGTTCGAGGAAATGATTAAGTTCAAGAGGGAAATTAATGTTATTGAGGATTGTGTCAAAGGTGACGCTGGGTACTTCATGTCGTATCGGAGCGTGGTCAGGAAAGATAAAAGCACTACTCGATTGGTATTTAATTGTTTAAGTTCTAAGAGAGGCGATTTGTCATTAAATGATTATTTAGAACAAGGTCCTAATTTGAATCCCAGTCTATTGGATGTCCTTTTGAAATAGGATTTTGTGGGGATATATAGAAGGCCTTTTTGATGATTGGAGTGGCTGAATAAGATCATCGTTATTTAAAGGTTTTTGTGGAATACGAATGATAAAGACCGAGAATATGTACTGTTGCAAATGAGTCGCGTTTTTTTTTTTTTTTTTGGAGGTAGATGTTCACAGTTTTTGTTGCAAGACACAATCAGATTTCATGTCAGAAAATATCTTGAATGATACCCGGGTTGTGTCGACATGTTGGACATTGTTTCATATGCCGATGACTAGTATTGCGGGGCTGAGATGGTTCAAAAGGCTTTCAGTTAGTCTTCTGGTGCGGTTTCCATCTTGAAAGACGCAGGTTTTAACTTGAGAAAATTATGTACGAATTCTAAGGAGTTGCGGGCATTATGGACTCAAAATGGATTAAGTAATGGGGTTGGGTCTGAGCAAGATTCTAAGTTGAAGGTTTTGGGTTTAGTGTGGGATTTGGAGGTTTGCTTAGGGGGTTGATGTTGTGCCTTTTTGAATAGCTTTTTTAGTCGGTAAAGAATACAAAGCGATCTGCGTTGAGTGCTGTTGATAGGTTGTTCGATCCTTTGGGTTTTATTAGTCTATTTTTAGTGCGTGCTTAGAAACTTGTGCAGGAAATTTGGGAAATAGCTATTGATTGGCACTCAGAGTTGCCAGGTGATCTGAGAAATAAGTGGGAGAGGTGGTGTTGTGAGGTAGGATGTTTGTCTGGCGTGCGAATATATAGATGTTTTTATAACTGGGATATGGATGCTGGTGGAATGGAGATGCATATATTTTTTGACGCATCGCAGGTTTCATATGGAGCAGTGGCGTATTAATGAATTTTTGTGTGGCGTTATTTTTTGTATCGTTTATCAGAGTGTAATGAGTAAGTTTTGTAATGTAAAAGGTATAAAGTGTAAAACTCCATCGGGTGAGGTTGGTGCATACTTTGTTTTCACAAAACGGTGATTAGCACTGTTGAAAAAATTGAGCTTACCTAGATTGGAGTTGATGGGAGCGTTGGTTGGTGCTAGATTGTGGAAATATTTATTGGTGGGTTTAAGAATTTTATGAAAGAACTTATGTGGAAGGATTCTGAGATTTGTTTGCATTGTATTAAGAGTTCAGCGTCGGAATGGAAACAATTTGTGGCAAATAGAGTGGTTGAAATTCAGAATTATGCGGTTCCTGATAGGTGGTTCCATTGCCCAGGTGTGGAGAGCCCAGCTGATAGGCTGACCAGAGGAGTGTCGGCGGGATCGCTAAAAAAAGATATGTGGTGGAGTGGAACTCGATGGTTGAAATCACCGCAGAGCGACTGCCCACAACAGAAACTCATAGTAAAAGGCGAGAGTATACCTGAGAAAAAGATCGTTGTATACACTACGATTGTTAAAGAAGATCCATTGATTGACATTTCCAGATTTAGTAGTCTTAACAGGCTGCTGAGAGTTACCGCCTATGTGTTGCGGTTTCTTGGGAAACTTGGAGGAAGAAGCAGACAGAAAGATCTGTTGGTAGCGGCAGAGATCAGTGAAGCAGAAGAATTTTGGACGAAGCAAGTTCAACGTGAACACTATGATCCTTAAATAACTCACCTCAACCGAGGTCAACAGATTTTCGCTAGTTCACGAATATGGAGTATTGCTCCTTATCTGCAGGACGATCTTCTTCGTGTAAAAGAACGTTTAGAACAGATACACCAACGTCATGTGATTTCCCAAATGGAGGTCTTGTAGTGAATAGCTTATAAGCCAGTTAACATCTACGCTATTCGAGCAATTGATCTTGTATCGTGATCATGATACTGGGCTGAGAACCACAGGGTCCCAGGTTCTATTCTCGCGCATCCCAGTTCGCACATTGGTGACCCGAACGTGATTTGAACACGCAAATTTTATTTGAGAATCCACGGCCATCTCGCAATTTGATAATTCGTGGAAACCAAATTGGTGCCTATGAATCAAATTATAACAATTAATAAATTTATTAAATTGCGAAACAAAAAATTCTTCCAATAATTTTGCCCATTGTTGGCAATAAACAGATAGGTTGGCATGACTGACATAAAGAAGGATCTTTTCCTGTTTTAAGCAGGATGACTTTAGCATTTCTCAAAATTTTAGGAAAATAAGAGTATCTAAAGCAAACATTTATAATTTGATGGAGGAAAAAAAAGCAGTATCTTGTTTAAAAAAATTCATCCCAAATTCTATAATCTCCTCTTTAATGTTAACTTCCGTATAAAATACAGGGTAAGTATCAATTGGGATTTGTTGCTTGATTCTTAAATGTAAAAAGGAGTTTTAGAAGAACAATTTTTATCCTTTCAGTGGTCACGATACAGGGTTATTAATTTCTTTGGTGTTCAACAATGCCGCCATTGCGGTTGTTTTGGTCACACAAAGAAATGATGTCCAAAATCACAGGAAATGGTATGTGGAAATTGTGGATATGAGCACCTAACAAATACGTTTTGAAAAATTATTTGTGTAAATTGTTCCGTGTCTAACCGGAAGTTTGGAACAAATTATGGTATTAATCATCATTTTTCTAATAAAACTGTTTGCGATTCTTATTTGAAATTAAAAGCCCCTCTGGTACAGCTCATGGACTATGGGAAATTATAGTGTTCTCAAAATTAATGTGAATAACTCAAGGATCGGGCACAGCTCGACCCTTGTGACTGCTAATGGACTTTACAGGGTCCATATTTAATTAATGGTCGCCCCTATATAGTAGATCCCGATGGAGCCTCCGAGTTTTCTTCTAAAAGACATAATTCACTAAAATTCCAATTATAAATTCTCTTTTAAACATAATACAAAAAAAATACAGTGATTATTATTATTATAGATTTTAAAAATATGCCAATTAATTGGAAAAATGTTTATTTTCAGCCACATGACAATACTGATTATTTTATACGGGAATTATCGTGCATTGAACCCTACGTAACTTGAGTTTATTCTGCCAGATCACGAATTTGGGGCTATGGTTTTGAAGACAATCGTAGTAGAGTCATGTTGGTTTATATTATAGCCAAGAATTTAACTGTTTGTAGTTACCCAGAAAAGGATCCAACATTTCTTTCGTGATTTCGTAAAGACATTCAACGCCTAAAGAATGTACTAAAGAGAACATGTACAGTAGAGGCTATTGAATCAAATTTTCATAGAAAACGTCAATCTATTTGTGGCTATGCCTTTGGTTCATTTAAGAACAAACCAATTCACAATAAGAAATCTTTTAGATTCTGAAACAACGACTTGAAAATTAAAAGAAATCGAGTTACTGCATTATATAGAAAATTTAAAAGATACATAGATATTGAAGAATCCGAGGAGCTGGTCCACGCCTCTGGAATTATTTATCGAAAAGAACGAGGGAAATTAAAAAGGTTAATTAACCAGAGTAAGAGAAAGGCATGCAAGGATTACTGCTTTTAAATTTCATTGAAAATTTCGAACATACTTTTAAATTAGCTTTTCAGAA
>JAPMOR010052884.1:23202-56468 GCA_026543865.1 Argiope aurantia | reverse complement strand
ACGCAGGTCCATCAAGAACAAAAGACCGGGGCTACTCATGGAGAGTGGGGTTCTGCTCCATGATGACACGCGTCCACACGTCTCCAGGGTCACACACGCGGAACTGGCCAAGTTCAAGTGGGAGCAGCTCGACCATCCGCCCTACAGTCTGGATATGTCGTTCTGCGATTTTCATGTGTTTGGTTCCCTGAAAAAACATTTGAAAGGGAAGCGCTTCAACTCGGACGGTGAACTCAAGGACGCTGTGAAAGACTGGTCTCGTCACGGCCACAGGATTTCTGGGAACAAGGAATCTTTCGATTCGTCAATCAATGGGATCTTTGAGCTCAGCCTATGGGGTATACTTTTAATAAAGTCTTCATTTATATCCACAGTGTCATTTTGTACCTTTTCATTTGAACACCTCTTGTAGCTACGTTACAGCTCACTTGATCTAAGCTTTAAGCGTACCCACATCTACAACCTATTCGACAGTCAATAATTTGCTTGCCCCATATTACTTTACGCAACAATATTATTTTCATCAATAGTACTTCTTTCAATAATATTCCCGATTATTATCTCAATTTCTTGAAATTACCTTGAAGTTACTCAGATTAAAAGTAAAAAGTTCTTTCTCAATAGATTCTATTAAGACTGTCTTTTCATTCGGTTTTATCTTCCTCTGAGACATTAGAAACACAGAATATTTAAATGATTCTGAAGTAGTGTTAACATCAAAAGCTATTATGAATTCTTATTTAATTGTAGGCTGAATGCGTAAGTTATTCTGGTGTTATCTCATTTCGTATTAAATGTTTGCTGCAAAAAATAAACGATAAAAAGGGGTGTGGTGTGGGGTAGGAAGAAAAAAAATTTTTTTAAACCTCGAATAATCGACTTTTTCAAGATTTTTTTTTTCAAAATTAATGAAAGCTCATTAGAGATAAATTCATTAAAGTAAACAAAAGTACAGCTTAAGAATACTGATGTCGTTATATTAAAAGATTAATACAGTAAATAAAATATGAAAGTTGGAATGAAATTCCAAGCATTTCTTGCGTATATGTATCTGCCAAATAATATAAATAACTTCGAAAGAATGAACTTTAAGGAATTACAGTTGTATCTTCCTCCGAATTAAGGGAACTGGTTTTTCATGTTAGATTACCAATTTCTTTAAGTACAAGAAATCACAATTAAGACTATAGTTAAAGAAGAAGTATATTTTTCGTTCTCAAATTCATTCACTATATGAGTCCAAGTATGATTTTGTGCAATGCCTCATGTCTCATCTTTTCTTGGTTCCTCACACATGATGCAAAACCGCATAGACTTATTGTTATTGTTCCTTTTTTTAAATAGCCTTTGATATCTTTAACGATTTTTAGTGGTTTTATTTATTTATTACTTTTTGTGAGCCCCAATTCCCAATTATGGAAACTATTCATTGATTATAATTCATTTTATTATTCCTTAGTTTAGGAGGGCCGCGGTGGCCTGGTGGTAAGGACTCGGCTTCTGAACCGGAGGGCTTCAGGTTCGAGACCCGATTCCACGGAAGAACCGTCGTGTAAGGGGGTCTGTTGCACGTTAAATCCGTCCTGACCAAACATCCTCCCGCTGGTGTGATGTCGTATGGAGAGGGGGGTGCCAGCTCAGGTGTCGTCCTCGTCATCTGACCGCGGTTCAAAGTTACGAGGTCCGTCCCAAAATAGCCCAAGTGTTGCTTCAAACGGGACGTTAAAGTAACTAAACCAAATCAAACCTTAGTTTAGGAAAATAGATCCACGAATCGAAACAGCCCAATTTTGACAATTTCTTGTGATTTAGCCAAAGTAATTTTTATAGAACGATAAAAAAAGCTGATCTAACTTCATTTTTATCTTTTTAAAAAAACTGTTATTGTAAATTATCAGACATGTTTCCTCTTTGATAATTTACGTTTCAAGACATGTTTCCTCTTTGATATAATAATATATTATATTACTTACTTTAAAATAGCGTAAGGACATCAGTTTTTGTTAAAATATTTAATTAATGATATTTAAATGGCTACACTTATTTTTTTCAATATAGTGTTTACTCCAAAAAAAACACACACACGATTGCATTAAATATGTTTTCATTGTTGCAACAAAAGTTGTCTATTTCATGGATCAAATATATAAAAGAAGAGAAAATATGATAGAAATCCAATCTAAGCGATGATTAACTAACGGAAACTCTCTGTATAGGATGTTTTTAGTTTCAGAATATTTGCATTTTTTTTTTAAGTTTTTGAAAGCAGCTGAATGAATTAAATAATAAGTTTTGAAAAGTTTGTGAAGGCAAACATTACAATTTTATAATTTTGATAGAAATAGATAGATATGACTCGAAATAATAATAATTATAACATATAATTCACCCGTATCATTCCTTTGTTTTAAAAATTTTTTCAATTTACAAAACTGATTTCAATTGCATTGTTAAAAATTCATCTTACAAGAAATAATGAAATTTGTATCAGATTAGAATAATAAAATATTTGAACTAAAATACCTAAAATTTCCTTCGAGATCTTGATAAAACACGTGTTAGATAATTTTAAAAATATGTGCACTTTTTCTTTTTACACAACACTATTTTCATTTAAAGATTTTTCCCCTGAGCTTTCAGTTGAAAAAAAAAATGATGAGATGTAACATAAATTAATACTATGCTGGCTAAGAATTATTCTTAAGATTTCGAATCCGTTGTTTCCTTTCTAATCTACATATTCTTTTGTGTCAGATGTATGTTATTGCAATTATTATTTTGTCATAGTATATTATTTAATTTAATATTGTATAATTCTAATTAATATTAATACTTTGTGAATATGTTTTCATTTCTTTTTGTTTCCCTGTTCATATATGAACGTACTTATGAATCAATACTAATTAAGTACTTAATTCCATGCTATATGTTTTCATGTATATTATGTATCATACATGTTTATGTGAATGTCACTATATATGTGTCTTGCATTCATTGGAGTAGATAAAACTAGCACCGATTTAATAAATAAATAATATTAATTTTTAATAGCAATTAAATGGAAGTTGAATTTAAAATTCTGTTTTCGACAAATTTAATAAAATGTTTTAATTAAGATTCTTTTTGCTTATAAATATATGAATATCTGGAAGAAAAGAGAAGTGTGAGAAATTTCCCTTCCCCCAGATATAAAACCTTACGAAAATGCGAAATGTCGAAAAAGTGTTAACTGTGAGGTAAAAGTTGAAAGCAACACAGTGGACGAAATAAAAGCATGACACTGAAATCAAACATTTGCTTGTCCAGCGGAACATTTATTGTTATAAATTATCAAAATTTATTCAATGATATATTTACAAGTAATATGATACAAACTGTGAAAACATCCCAAGAAAAGCTGAAAAAGCTGGAATGTAAGGATGGCATAGTGCATGAGAGAGACAGAGAGAAAAAGAGAAATCAATACAGCCTTCCAAAAATATGGGTGGACCTTAACAACATCCCTCCAACGAAGCGAGGCAACCTGTTTGATTAAACTGTCAAATTAACTGACAATTTTTAAGTCATCCTCAAATTTTGGCTTTCACAGTGATACACTCGTTGAGGGCAATAGTAGTAAGGGATTGTCGCTTCAAGAACGAGATTGTGGAGCAGTATTTCAATACATTTTGGAAAAAAAAAATGATATTTTCATGATATAATTATGAGAAAATAACTTCAGTTTTAAAATTTTTAGGTCGGAGGTTTAATTTTAAATCGTCGAGTAAGCAATTAAATATGCAAAAACTTTTATCAACTCTATCATTAATAAAAAAACAATCGAATTTTTATATTTTTAAGAAACAAAATATATTTTTGAAAATTTTAAACAAAATATAAGCTCGTATAAAAGCTACTTTATATATAATTTAATGAATGATATTAAAGCAATTTCTCTATAAAACAGTAACAATATAATGAAATATAAATACCATTTTAATAAACCGTATTAATTAAATGTAATTTCCTTAAAATATTTTTAATAAATCTTCATTGTTTCAATAGACGATTTCTATGTACATAAATATACTATGTTTATTTAATGACAAATATCTTTTCATAATTATTTATTAATATACTCTATATATTCACATATTTATACGCTGATATATATATATATATATTCAAACTTAGAATGATCAAACGCTTCACAGACAGATTGTGGCATTCTAGACATTAAGAATAATACATTTTGACGGAAATGCGAAAATAAAATAACAACTTTTTTTAAAGCATTATATATATTTACAATATTTAATTACTTTCTTTAAATGCAATTATCACTTTAAAAAAATTATTAACTAAAATAATAAGTAGAAAAGTGAATAAAATACGCGTATCCAAGTACTTTTAAATAGTGCAACACAAATCAAAAATCTCTCAATTTTCCATTAACTTAATTAACATTTTTTTCGCAATGCATCATAATTGTTAATTTTTAGAAATAAGTTATTGTTATTCATAATTTTTAGAAATAAATTGTTATTCATAATTTTTAGGAATAAATTGTTATTCATAATTTTCATGAATAATTTATGTGTCCTAAAAATTTTCCCAAAATTTGAATTTAAGCTTTTAACAATTATAATAAAATTAGCGGTGTTGAATGAATTAAGAAGTGTTAATTATATTATTATTAAATTATTTATATTACAACAAAGATTATCTTAATACTTTTATTAATAGATAAATAAAAAGATTTGCTGTATAAGCTTATAAGTCAATAAATTTTTGATAATTATGAATTTGAAACGTTGTGGACGGATAATCAAAAACAATAATTCTTTATGAAAATAATTAATTCTGTAATTCAATTTCAACAAGACTTTTTGTTTTACTGCAATTATTGTTTGTAATAATTTAAATTTTCTTTAGAGATTGTGGTTTAAACTAAAACATTTAATAGATATCTTTACCGACACGATAAAATTATTTAACGAACTACATACATAGCAATTCGTATTACTGGTCAGTTTTTTTTTGCAGAATAATGTTTTAAATAAAGTTTACATTGTTTAATGGCATTATATTATTTATACTAATATTTTATTTTTCAAATAAATGCCCTAAAGTACATCAACTTGCCAAAAGAAGTTAACTGCTTTCCAAACCATTATGTTTCATACCTACCAAGTATCTTTTAATTCGTCACTATGACGTACAAAACACGTTTTCCAGCAAATGGAAAGGTACATGTAACGAATACGGAACGCTTTTAAAATTCGTTGATTTCATTGATTAATCAAACTTTAAGCAAAACTATATTCTGTTAAACTTTTCATAATCCCTCTTAAAAGTTTTTGACAATTTTTGATGAAAATTTTATTTATGAAATAAATAATTATTTTTGAATAAAATTAGTAATTTAAACTAATAAATTGGTGTACACAAATAACTGATAATTTATTATTTTTAATTAATTAATTCTATACTAAGCAATCATTTTTAAATAAAAATATAAATTTCAATATAAATGATTTTTGTAAGTTTTTAATGATTTAAAATGTTTTTAATTTATTATTAGATAAAAAATAATCGAGTATTTCATTATTCATATGAATTATTTATTGATTAAAATGACAATTGTCATTGATGAAATGCGACCAAAGAATAAATTAGTTTTAAAATAAAAATATACTACGCTTCATCGGCTAGATTTATCACATAACACGAAAAATTAACTTTTTAACAGAAAATTGTATTTCTTTATAACATCATTTTGCTCCTGCACTAAGGTTAAGCTTTTTATTCATTCAATTTATCCATTTATATTATTCACTTTATTGCTAGAAGTATTATTTTACTTAATAACATCACATTTATAAAGCACTAAGGTTATATATATGTAGATTACAAATATGTCAGTTAGCATATTTATATTAAATTTGAAGAGGAAGACGAAAAACGAGCAGACTACTACAACGTATGCTGGATAACATTTTATAGCACTTATAGCAGATGTATTTTTTAAAACTTGCATTAATAATAATTGGGAAACTCTATATGCTACGCATTTATTTAGATTAGAGTTCTCAAATAATAATATATTTAACTTTTAATGATAATATAACCATTTTAATAATCGATGAAGAGCAACTGGTTTATATTTAATTCTCTAGATTTAAAAATATAATTCTCAAAAGTAATTGGCGAGTATATATGAGAAGAGCCAAGAGCCTCATACTCACCTCCACTAGGATTTTAGCTACATCACTGACTATAATATTCTAAGTGGTAATTTTCCGTGATTCGGAACTCAAGCAAAATCTGCCAAATCCTAGCAAAACGTCGTCAAATTTTAGAGAGAGTGATGAATATTGGCTCCAAAACAGAATAATACCAATATTTCATCTTGGCAACGATTAAGCTTATGTTAATGGAAAAATATCTAATCAGTATCTAAATCAGATTATACAGTGTCCTGAGGAAATAATATTTCATTTCCCAAGTATTTGGAGATTATAACTTCCCATTCAGATACCACTTCATTCACTAAGTTTTCCTAACTGAATTTCTTTCCTATCATCTTTGTCTTAATTTCATCTTTGATTTTAATAACACGCCATTTCTTTCAAAATATGACTAACAATTAATAAATCTTTCTACTATATCGTACAGATAGGATATCCAGAAGTTCATTGGATTGTCTGATAATCTCTAATCAATCCAAGATGCATCCACCGTTGAAATGTACTTCACGGATTTATTTTTAAAAAAATTTAAATAATTTCCTTTAATACACTTTTAGATTTTAAGACTGCATCATTTAGCATGAAAATCTGCTCCATTTCTCTGAAGAGATGTGCCCTTCAAGTTGCCCGCGTTCGGTCGAGGGATTGTGGTCAAAAGTCCAGTGCAGTAGTTAAACACAATGACTCTTTTTTTTAATAATTATTTTGTTACTCTAATCTGTATGGCAGAATTGAAAGTGGCATGTTTACAGGTGATGCAAAATATTCGGCCAGAAGCTGCTGTTGAAGGACGTTTGGCAGCAATAATTACCATTGGACAAGAAGAGACGGTTAAGTAATATTGAGGCAGCAGTGGAGGATCATAACATTGGCTGGCAGAAAACGTAGTAGCAATAGTATTCATAATTCTAATAATGGACTAGCTGGCAGAAAGACTCGGCGGCGAATTTTACATGCAGCAAACTGATCATGTCGAGAAGAGTGGTGAATCGAAATGAATGTTGGCAGGAAAATTAAACCGAGTCCGATTAATTATCTGTAGGTAAGAACAACAGTGTTGAGAGTCATTCGTATCATACCTTCGAGAAGAAAACACTGAATGACTGGACAAAACGGTTGCCACGCGGAGTGGTAACAGAGTAGTTTGATGAAAATTATTTGCACAACTTTGAGCTCTTAATAAGTAAGCAGCACTGAACATCATACATTTTCTTCTGATTAAAAATCAAACACAGAAAGCTCATGAGTGACAGAGCATTTGTTGTTGGTGTTGCTATCTTTTTTGAAACAAAGGATCTGGCGCCTTTTTTTTCTCTCTCTCTTTTTTCTTTCAACGCCACGGTGACGTTCTTATTTATTACAACAAATGCTTATGATCATTTTGTTACAATTTTTTTTTAAAGCAACTTTTTGGAATTTTTAGTATACTTTAATATATTAGTTAAATCATTCTCTAGTATGAAAACTTTTGGATGTTTGTTTTTTTTTGTTGCAAGAAAGCTACAGAAGTAAATGAAATGAGTGCAATAGCAACTAATTTGATTACATTGATTGTAACCAATAAGTCAATTCATTAAATAATTTTAGAATAAGCATTCTTTAACATTATTTTTTATACGCAGTAATTTTATTGGAATTTGAGTTTGTGTACACTCAATTAGCTGCTTACTCGAAGTAAAATGTTCGCCTACTTTTAAAAGAAACATTACAGATCTTTAAATTACAATTTTCTCCTCAATCATAGTGCTGCTTTCTTGTAACATTAAATATTCAAAGGAATTTAAATGATACTTTACAATTAAATAATATTTCCACACACACACACAGACAAAAAAAAAACACCCTAATATTTCCACAAAGCGTGCCTTGCATTTGATCGTGATTTTCTGAACAAAAATAAAAAGCGAAAGGGCCTTTGTTTCAAAAAAAAAAGAATACAGTTTTCGTTACATCTTTCTTAAGAAATATACAGAAATCTAGCTTATTAGAAATGTGAATTAAGAAGCTGGATGATAACTAAGAAATCTCCGAGAGAAAAACCAACAGTAATAACTGAGAAAGGCACATCACAACTGAAATCTTTTTTTATAGGAGTCTTGCAGTGCTTCTCCTATTTGGTAACGTGACTTCGCTGCAGTTAAAGTTACAACTTTCGATACAGATCCAAGCTTTTGGAATTTGCACCGGGCCACTAGATAGTAAATAACAGAATTCTCCAATAGCCTAGAGGATTTCAGATTGGCTTTCAGGGTGTTTGATAAATCGTAGAAAAAGCAGATTTTTTGCACACGAAACAAGGGTCTATTTTACATGTTCAAAGACCGGAAAGATAGGTATACAGTCAACTTTTCTACAAAATTCACTTCTTTAGAAAGAGCTTTTGTTCGTTCGTTTAAATCTAATTACAGATCACAGAATTTTTCTGTGTTTAAAAACAGCACAGGATTAGTAATTAAATTTTGGTGTAGTAAATTTATTGAAATGCTATTCTCAATTGTATTTCAAAAAACTGACATCAAAAAATATACGCTAATTTTCTGTCGTATAAATAAAATTTTACGTAGAAATTGACAAAATAATTTCAATACAAACAATTAAAACTAGTAATTAGAGGTTCAGAAATTTTGGTCTCTAATTTAATGTTTTAATTGGAATATATACAGTGAGTATAAAAAATGTGATTTTTATTATTATTTTTTTCCAGCACATAAATTTCGTGAATGTTGTCGTGATATGTAATTTTTGTAAAATAAATTTTTTAATACTTTTTGATTTTTAAAAGTGAAAATAAAAATTTCACTTCTGTCTTTGGAATTGTAAATAAGACGATACAGAAAAGTTGACTGTATCCTTCATAAAATGTATTAGCACGACACTTTATTTATTAATATTATAATTTTTTTAAACCTGAAAAGCTCTATGTGATAATGCAGTAAGTCACTAAGGACTATTATTTAATAGATGCAGTGAGTGACAAGTTATCTGTTGAGTGTGCAATGCCACTGTTTAAAAAAAAGCTTATTTCAAACTTTATAAAACAACAGCAAATTGTTTACCATATAATATCAGTTTGTGTAAATTCTTCACAGAAATAAATTTAGATAGCTAATGCTGAAGTAATAAACTTCTTACAAATTTAACTGTTTACAATTATTATTTTTTGAGGATAGTATATACAGGACTGTATTGAAAATGGTTTGTTTTGGGAAATCGTATTAACAAATATTAAAAATTATGAAATCTTTTACAAAATAAAGTGAATTATAACAAGATGACTTTCTGCGATTGACAAAAATTCAAAAGTTGATTTACTTCATGTACAATGGTTAAAAAACAATACAAGCATCTGTTGATTTTCACTGTTTAAAAAAAAATATAAATTTTAAGCTGATTTACTCGAAAAGGAGGATCAAAAAATGGTGCGTAGGGGCGAATGAAAAGCTATGCTTATTTTATTTATTTATTTTTTGTTTAGAATTGAATGTTTAGAAGCCCTTTGTATAAATACTTTTGTCTGTTGAACATGATGTAAAACTTCCTAAGCAACAAACGAATAACCTATTCAGATTTTATGTGAACTATCTTTTCAGCTTTACACCCTGTAGGATCAACTTCAAGTGTGCACTGCAAAGAGTAAATGTTAACAGGCTTTGTTATTCACGAAAAGTGAGTTTCCAAGGAAAAGAGCGATTTATACATAAATGCTTCTCTTCATATACTCTAGCGTCGGCTCTTTTCAGCACTCGGATTACCGCAATAACTTTTTTTTTATCAACCTTTATAAACATCTATAAACGATCTTAGAAAATTTAACAAGTAACAAATGGCAGATTGTAGAGACTTTTTCTTCATTTTTTTTATACACAACTCAGTGGCAACACATAATTTATCTTTTGCATTATTTAAAATAGGCAGAAAATAAAATTCTTCCCAAAACTTCCGAGTACTGATTTTTTGCTGGTTATTTATTTATTTATTGTTTTTTAGAAACGCACTCGTTCTGAGCTTCGAAGCAACCAAATGATATATAATATTTCTGTTTTTGTTGTTGCGGCGTTGCGTTTATTATTCTTCGGGTATACATTTTCTTGTGAAAAAAATACATTAAGTAAAATAATCTATCTGAAACTGAAAACCCGTCCGCCTCCTTAAACTAAGCACATCAACCACGTGCGCTGCTACCGAAGTCTGCGGAAAGGATATAAAAATATAGGCCTGAAGCAGTTATACTTAACGTTCACCAACAAGCACTTTTCTAAACAGAGCAAACTTTTTTGTTGTTATATTTGATTAAATTATTATTTATAGCTGTCCATATCGCATATTATTAAGTATTTATTTTCTGTTTTTTTATTTTTATTTTATCACACGTCGGTCGATCTGCTGGTCACACTGGGCGATCGTGAGTGGATCACGACTTTGTGACCATTTTTTGTCATGTGACCGTCACTCTCCACGACGACGGCAGTCTGCTGCTGGCACGGCTCTCCGATCCTACCCTTGTATCGCCTCCAGGCTGTCTGTATAACACGCGCAGCGTATATCTCGCGCTGTCTATAAAACGTGCTGCTGATGGGTTTGTAACCTTCCCTCTCTTTGGGCACCACCACCTCGAGTTCTGCCGTCTCTTCGATCTGGTGGCCCTTCCTGGCGAAGAAGTCTTTCGTCAGCGCATCCAGAATGTCCACGCAGAAGACGAGGTCGTTCTCACATATAGGAATATCCATACTAATAATTTTGTACTTGTTCGGCTTGGGTATTTGTAGCGGTTCTTCGAGAGTGTCCAAGAAGGTGCTGAGAGCCGAATACCTGATAAATTGAGTTCCATCCGGATCAAAGTTCTGCCAAATCTCGTAGTACATATCGTAGTCGTCGTCAGTCAAGCCCTCCTGAACGTCCTCAGTGGCCTGACTGTAATTCTCTAAGATGACGGCAATGTACATGTTTATGATGATTAGAAAGCTAATAATGAGGTATGAAACTAGGTAAGCTACTGCAATGTTTCTGCTGCCACAGTTTCCGGTGTTGCCGTTACCACAATCCTCCCCCGCATTGCCTGAAGGCTTGTCACAGTCATCCTCTTCCATGATGGCGGCCAGCACGCCATCCCATCCAGCAGATGTCGACATCTGGAACAGCAGTATCATGGATTGACCGAACGTCTCGAAGTTGAAGTTCTGGTCCACCCCTGCGCGATGCTTAACGTTCATGAAGAAAGACATTCCGAATATAGCGTAGATGAACATGACGAGGAAAAGTAAAAGGCAAATATTGAAGAGGGCAGGAAGTGACATGGCGAGTGCGAAAAGCAATGTTCGAATACCTCTGGCACCTTTCACCAATCGCAGAACACGGCCTACTTTTACAACACGGACTACTCGAAGAAGAGTAGGAGAAACAAAATATTTTGCTATCAAGTCCTTGAGAACAATACCTGAAACAAAAGAAGAGAACAATTTTAGTTCAAAAGTCAGAAATAAAACTGATTTAAATGTTTAAACTGATAAAAATTTAACTGTTAAAAACTGTTTAACTGATAAACTGTTAAAAATTTAAACTGATTTAAATTTTTATTAATATGATCAACCACATTTTACAAAAATTCATAGACATTATTATTGATGATTATTCATTTAATCAATTTTGAATGGTCAATCACATTTTACAAAAATTCATAGACTTCATCACAGATCATTATTGATGCATTATTTTATACAATATAATTACCATAAAATCTGTAAATTTCAGACAGATAAGTTGATTAATTTAAATCATTGAAATTCTACAATGCCAAACAGCAAAAAAAAAGTATTGGATATTCTGCATACAAATAACATAATTCTTTAATTTTTGTAGCATTATTTTATTTTTAGTGTCATGTTAAAGAGGCCAAAGTGAACAAAATAAGTTATATTTACAGTAATTATTGAATTCAACTTTAATCATGCATGATAAATGAAAAAGAATTTTTCTATCATCTGAAAGTATCATAGAAAGCTTTTTATTGAATCTTTTCACACCAAAGTAGCAGTACGAAGAGAGGAGGATAAACTAATTTTTATTATTATAACTGATTCTTTTTTTACCTTGAATTATTATATTTGATTATTTGTTTGCCTTGATGTATTTTAATTCAGGAACAACTTTCTATAACTTTGGAAAAACCCTGATCAATTTAAAGTGAAAGTTTGTAAACTGTTGTTGGAAGTAAAATAAACAATAGAAACAGTGATGGATTTTCGACTTGGTATAGTAGGCAACTGTCTTGAGCACGTAGGCTTAGCGGGGGCCTCAAATAGATGAATTAAAAATATTATAATAAAATCAACACAGTCGAGTATAATTAGTCATATCTTGACTAATCTTCATCTTATTGTAATCCTTATCTTCATCTAACCTTGACAAACCAACAATGTTTATAAGAGCTATCCCTTTCCTCACCTTAATTTCATCATTATTGTATTATAAGTGCCAAGCGTCTGTTGTACAAGCGTATAAATGTCCATAACGCTCACAATCATAATAAAAATATATACAAATCTAAAATTACTAACATGTTGATTAAATTAAAAACTGTGTTGAATTAGTTAACTAAACCGTCAAGTTTATTAAAAGAGCCCTTATAATGCTCACTGCCAAACATTGTAAATTAGTCATTGAATAGAAAACAAAAAGCCACTTATTCTGCATGTTTCAAAACAATATCATGTATTTAAATATTAAATAATTTCTGTCTCTATTTCTACTTAAAATAAAGATGAATGTGTGTGTGTGCATCTGTTTTGATGCTTTATAAGCCATAGCGTTTGACTTGGAACTATTAGATATCCTTTGGAGGGTGGGGATGTGCACTTCAAGACGATTTTTCGACATTTTAATTAATTAATAAATATAGCAGCATTTTAATGTTTTTTCGTGATAATTTTCGAAAATATTTCTACACAAAAATGATTTTCAAACCGTTTTAAAGTTTCCAAAAATTATCTCCTCAATGATACTATTTTAATTGTTGTAAAATTATTTACAACACTACAATTTACAATTTTTCTCAACAATATTTTCATTGCTGTGAATAAAACCGAAATAATCATTTTCATTGTTTAATCAAATATTTGATCGCGTGATTTTTTTCCATTGTTAATAGCTAAAAAGGATTCTGCTTAATATCTATGCAGTTTAAAAGATTAATAAAAAAATGTTTTTTTTTAAAACTAAATTTAGAAAGTAGATAAGATAGTGCTATGGTGTCATGGAATTAATATCTATTAGAAAAGTTCATATACACAATGAAAAAAATATATGCAAAACAATTAACATAATACAGCTTTAATGTCTGATAATTAGACGGAATCATGGACATGAAGTTATATCTAAACAATTTAACAGGAATTAAATATAACCAATATCACCGGCGAAGCAGCTGATTGCCAAAAGGGATTACTATGAAATAATGAATTATCTTGCATCAGTATGTAGTTTGAAAAATTGCTGAGTCCATATCTCTTTGAACTGATTATTATAAAAAAAGTTACAAAATATTTCTTTAAATTAGCCAAATTATAACCCAATATAGATAAAACAAATCTTTTATCTTATATTAAAATTTCAAAAAGCAATAAATTTGCAACATATTACATTTTAATAAAGGAATATAAATTAAGGATGTAAAAAATAAAAGACTTTCATTGCAGAAAGACTAATTAAAAAAAAGCAGAAATAGTAACTTAGCAGTGAAATTTTAAAACACACATTGCAATTATAATAAAAAGTATAATTTTCAGCAAAAATAAAATTCGTTGTTATTTATTCCTTTAAAGCACACTCTAATTAAAAAATTTTATGTTTTAATGCTTCTTTTTTTTCTTAGTTTAACTTTAGAAGTTTAATTATCTGGAAAAAAAATAATATAAAAATTATAAGATTTGAAAAGTTTTTTTTTAATTGGTAAGCAAATTCGATGTCTATATGTGTATGCTGTGGGAATTTCAATCATTTCAGATTATAATTCAAAACAACATAAAGATTAAGGAGAATGAACCATAATTTTGAAACATGATTTAAAATTTGGAAACAGTACGGCATCTGCAAAATGCTAATTTCCATATAATTTATCTCTACCACTTTCAGAGATAGCTTATAGAGCTTTCTTCTGATTATTTTAGTTCTCAAAGAGTTTGTGAACACGACATTCCTTTTAGCAGTAACTTTTGCAGTTGTGGTTCTCTCTTTTTTTTTAGTTACAATTCTCTTTGATGAACGTCTGTCCCGATCACTCAACAGTCACTTTTATCCGCTTTGTAATTTAGCGCATGAAATTTTTCCACTTTTCCAATATGAGGAAATATCTTCAATAGAGTGCCCTTTTGAAACATTCGATATTTTTGTCTTCCCCCTGTTACCCTTGAAGCTCAGCTGCATTCTATTCTAATAAATGCTTTCGAGCAACCATGTTTTCTTTCGAACTGCAGAGACACATAAACTTATTTTTGGATGCCTCTCTTATAGTGTAAAGTTATTCAAAAATGAATGGCGGTAGATAGAGACACATACGATATATCGGTAGAATGAGGAATGTTTACATTTCATTCTTTGCATTTGTTATGTGACAAATTTTGAATCGGAAGATTATTTCTTATCAGTTATAGACACTGCTTGGCCCCTGTTACTGAATTGACAGTTGTACAGCAATTCGATTTTGTAATTCTTGAAGAGTAACAGGTATAGGCTTTAAGAGCATGAATTGTTGCATTTTTGATTCTGGAATTCCAAGCTCTCTACTAGCAGATTTTAAATTTCCAACGGTTACGTTCGAAAGCAGCCTGAATGTGCTTGATGTAAGAGGGCCTCCCACGGGGGTATCTCAGAAATGAGGACTAGAATCTTCCTGCATGGTATTTGGTTCTCATCAACCTGATTGGATACAGAAATGGTGGGGGACGACTAATTCCTATTGACGACGGAATGTGCTTCTCACGGAATTGTTAAACCGTGGCCGGTGATGGCCTTTAGGATTCAATCATAGTTCCCGTCAATACTGCTGTCACGGCGTCATGTCATTCAGATTTTTCTATGTGCCTTCGAGAGGGGCGGGGTAGCCGGTGAAGGACGACTAATTTTTCGTCTGCTATAACTTGTACAAACTGTAAAAGCTCTGTTTGAATTTATAACGAAGTTCAATGCAACAATGAATTTACCCTCTGCATTCTGCAGTACGCATAACAACCTCTCCTGGAACGTCGCCATTTTCTCGTCAAGAAACAGTACCACCGTTTTTACCAGAGTTATCTGAATGCCTAGAATAACATTTTGAACTTTCCTTTATCCAGTGATGTATCGTATAGTGTCTCTATATGTCGTCGATCATTAGAAATAAATTTTTTTAATCGTCTTTTTCTTTTTGAATAACTCTATAAGAGCGTTAAAGAAATAAATTCGTGTTTCCCTCCATTTTATCACCCAATATTATCTTAGACAGATTTGGAGTTAGATTTAACTAGATCTGCCTTAGAGGTAACAGAAGTTATATGCACACTGCATGCTGTATACTCACCTAATATAGATAAAGTTACAACTACAAAATCAAAGACATTCCATGGTTCTTTGAAATAATACATGCGCAAGGCGAAAATCTTGAGCACACATTCAGCAGTAAAAATAGCGATGAAAAAAATATTGAGACGCTCAAGGATGGTATCAAAAAGAGGTGTGGGGTCATAATGGTCCATAGCCATCACAGACATATTTAGGCAGATGAAGATCATGATAGCCATGTCGAATTTCTTGTTCGTCGTCAGGTCGAAAACAACAGCTTGAAGTTTAAACTGGGAAGAGAAAAAGAAAACATAAGTTTTTGTTCGTTTTAATGGAAAAATAATACTTTTTTTTTATTTAAGTATACTTTTATGCATGCATAAATTAACGAATTTATTCATGTTTAACAAGTTTATTCAAGTAATATATCTTTTATATGTGAAGCAATATTTGTCCAGATTCTAACTTTTAAATATTAAATTAGTATTTTCTAAACTATCTTAATCATGAAATAACATTAAATATATTGCTTTAATATAAGATTAATTAAATATTGGGAGTTTGAACTCAATTAAAACAGAAAGATGAATTTTAAAATTGTGAAAGCAAAGACAATGCCTGTTTCTTATTTTTATGCTTCGTGATTAAATAACAACGATAATTAAAAAAAAAATCATAAAAATTTACAAAGAATTAGTGACTTTATATTCATGCGCAAAATGACTATATATTCATTTGTTAAGTTTTTGAAGTCACAAAAAAAAAAAAAAATGAAACATTAACCCGAAAATAGGATTTAGACAAAAAAAAAAAAAAAAAAAAAAATCAAACAGAAAATACAAAATGATTTATTTTAAATTTAATGTGAATTGGAGTGTACAAATAATTATTTTTGGCAAGGTCATTATTATGTGCGAGTGTAACAATTTCACTTTTCTTGTAAAAAAAGTTCTTTATTTTCTAAACATTTGAATCCAAACTTTTGCGCTGATCGTATTGTTCCTTTCCACACTTCAGAGTCTAAAGACAAGTAAAATAAATGCAATATCGGCTAATACTTTTCTGAGAAAATTTCTTTCTCGAGCTATATAAGATCTGAATGCGTTCCCATTGTCTTTTTTTTTTTCTTACTCTTCATTTTTATATATGAAATTGGCATCTAACATTATACAATTATTATGTTAAAATTGGAATGCATGCGAAGTTTCAGTTTTAAAACAAAAACAAAAAAATTTTTGTCCAACTTTAAAAAAATTAGTGTTTACATAAGTTAAAAATAATTGAGAAATTAATTAGCTTAATATTCTATAGTCACCTTTAAAATAATCAACTAAAATTTTCACATGAAACTATAATTGTAGCTGTCAAAGTGTTCATCTTCATTTTTAATAAATAAGTTTTTTTTTAAATATTTTAAGCACGTTAAACCATTCTCATATTTCATCACAATGAGCTGCATGTCATAAATTTTCCAGATTCCATGCATTAGTTTTATTAGTATTTCATTAATTTCGGTTTGGATATGACAAAAATATCTACTTTTCCACAAAGTCTTCTATTTTGGGAGGAAAGAAAAAAAAAGATTGAAATAACAATCAGAATAAAAATGAATAACACAAATTACTTGAGGTCGGGGAATAGCTTTGGCAGGTTTTTTAGAGCCCATTTTCTTCATGGCATTATAATATTTCTTTTGATCTTCAGTCATGAACATCTCTAAGGATCCTCCTGCGTAAAGGGGCAGATAACACAGTCAGCAAAATATGAATATTTTATTTTCTAACTTTCATTTTTTTAAATATGAAAAAGACACATACTTTTTGAAATGAAAATATATAGGTTTGATATAAAATAAAAATAAAAAATTCTAAAACAAATGTTGAAACTTCTCATAACTATTGCATTTGCTTCTAGAATTTTTTAAATAATATTTCAGTGGTATATCCTGTGACAAAGCTTCAAAAGCTAATGTAACTATTAATATTAATATAAATAATGTAATTTAATATTGATAACATCATTTTTATGCATTACTTTTAAATTTGTGCGAAACGTTTGCTATTTTAATACAGCTAACTTATTTCATAATTTGTCATATGACATCGATTTCATAAAAAGCATTTTAAACAATGGCGGAATTCCAATTATGCAGAATGGGCAATTGACTAGGGATGCTAGGCTACAGGAAAACCATAAGTAAATGAATTAAAAGTTGTTATTAACCTAGGATCCAAATAAATAAATTTGAAAAGAATGCAAATTCTATGTCGTAAAATATTAGAATGATATAATACTTTGTCAGTTATAATTGTTTAGGCTCCTGTTCGTTCAATTTGAAAACTTTGTACTTACAGTATTTATAAACACAGAATATCAGCGTTATTAACATTATATACAAGTCATAAGAAATCATTTAAGAGATAAATATATTTTACTATAAATACTTTACTATTTACGAAGTTACAGTAAGTAAACATTCTTAATTGTTTTCTTAATAGAACGTTGAAAAACAGACATATTTAAAAAATAGAACAAAATATAGGTTTTTATATAAACACTGATATAATATATATACTTATCTTTCGTTTTTGTTCATTAAAATTATCTATGATTACTCCAATGAATAGGTTGAGAGTGAAAAATGACCCAAAAATGATGAAAAGCACAAAATAAAGATACATGAAAATGGTAGATTCGCTCTCAGGTTGCTGATCGATCTGCAAAATTATAAGAAAGAACAAACATATATTTCTTATTTCGCATTAGAAAACCATAGCAAAAGCATATCCAATGAACGGCAATACTACATGAACTAATAATTTAATTTACTTCAATGCTTTAAATGAAGTATGCGCATTTAATTTCTTATTTATGTGAATTTATTACCTGTACAATCAAACTCGTTTTTTTCAACTCGAAGACTATCTTGTTACAATAAAGAGAAATTATACATTTTTTCTAAATATTATTTCATCTTTCTCATATATCATATCGTTTTTTTTTCTTTAATAAGAACAAAATAAAATTCGGTGAACATAAGGTGCTAAAAAAATTTCAGAATAAGTTCATAATTCTTTCATTTTAAAGCAGTAGAATGAGGCTCCCATTACTTTCATATGAGTGTTCGAATGTACAGATAGAAATAGTCAAATTCAGAAGTGAACAATTGCAAAAATGAATAAAATTTAATATCAACTCTGGTATAATAAATCTCACTATTATGGAATGATGAGATATTAAAGTAGCCAGAACCCTCTTTTTTAATAACTCAGTTTAATTCAACATAGAATATAATAGGAAAAGCAAACTACAAATTGAGAACAGGTTTGGGTTGTGTATATTATGTGTTATAGTTACTATGACTTAATCAGTGAGAAAGCCCCACCCACTCCCATCCCCCCCAAAAAAAAGACAATGAAAGGAATTCAAGAAAATTTCAAAATTTATATTCATTAATCATTTACAAAGGTAAATTAAATTTCTTTTTGAAATTAATAAAGAAAATAACATAATTTTTCCTTTGATACAAATGGTTGCAAAATTGTGTTTATACAAACGATTTATTATACGTCATTTAGAAAAACAATTGATATATTACTTAATTACTTTTATGCAGATATTGGTAACTGGTAACTCCTGCAACAGAAAATCCACTATTTGCAATCAATTTCCTGCAGTTTGAGTTTAAAACCAGAATAAGAAAGGTACTGTACTACAATTATAATATTAAGTTTACTTTTCCAAAGCCAAATTACATCCAAAACCAAACAAGTTCAAGAATTATAACTCCTTTAATTGTATAAAAATTTCAAAAAATCGTAAGAATATTTAATAATTATGAAAACTTTATTATATATTTGCATAATTCCATTCATATCTTTAAAATTTTAATGTTAACTTATTAGCACTGAATCATACTTACACCAGTCGAATCTATGGCAGCATTCATGATGTCGATCCATCCCTTGAAAGTCGCCTATTATAACACAAGAAATAAATATAGAATAATAAATCTATATATTATACGATTTTTCACAGTAAGGTTCATAAAACTGTAACGTAAAATGAATTTTTATAAATTTTAAACAGAATAATAACAGAGGAATTTAAGTACAATGAATTTTAGTTTACACAGTTTCATTTTTGTGAAAATTAAAGATCTATAAAAAAACAATACATTCATGCAATTCAATATGCATTTAAAATATTAAGGTATAATCATTCATTCACTTTTAATGATACACTCTCAATAATAACCAATAGTTCAATTCTTTAATTTTTTAAATTTACTCCAATTAAGGTATAATAATTTATTAATTAAGTAATTTAATTCAAAACGAATTAAAAAATATTTTTCCTGCTTTAACTACTTTTCGCACATTTCTAATTTAGAAAAATTAATTAAATACTTTGTATTTCATTAAAAAAAACTTTTTTCTGAAAACTAGCTTTAAAATATTTTGTCAGTGGGATTCTTTCTCAAAGAATTACGTAAAAGGAAAAGAAACCCCAGATAAAGTGTATAATACAGACTTAATGGAGTATAATTTTACAGTAGCAGGATGTCACACTAGAAAGAATAACGCTAGTACAAGTTGTAGGTAACATTACAGATTCTGCAACAGTAAGGAGAACATAACATCAGCAACAAACCTTTAAAATATTTAAAGTAAGTGTTCAAAGGACTTGTCGTTCTGAAGAGTTAAATGCTTCACATGGTGTTATTTCATAAACCTGGTTATTGTGCTATTGTAAAATTGTATTCTATAAAATATATGTTGAATTGTTTTCTTTTACTTAATTCACCATCAAAATGTCCTCTACGGCGCTTCCATCTTTTCTTTACCAACATCATATTGTATTGTAACATTTATTCTCTATTGTATGTCTGTTTTATAATTAAAGTTGGTTACCTGGTTTTGGGTGCATGATATTGTAAAGATATGAAAAATGATTGTAACATTGAAATGACATTATTTTGTTGAAATGGTAGTGAATTAAAATATATGTTTTATCAGGCTATTAATGAATTTCTTTATATCGTAATGTTTTATAAAAACAAAGTTACTATCTTTTATTCGAAAAGTATCTGTAATTAAAACCTAAGGCATTAAAAGAAATACATGTTAATAAGAAATTAAAAAATATATATAAATACATGAACTCATTTAAAGACTTCCTTTAATGATGATCAGAAATCCACTAAATTTCACATTATCTATTAAATTCTATATTTTTCTTATTTATTTAAATGCATTTTCCTTCACTGAACAAAGGAATTTAAAAATGATAGTTTTGTGGATGGACATGCATATTATCAGTATATAAATACTAAATAATTATTGTGAAAGAAAAATATGAAATGAGTTTCTTCAAACTTTAAATGATATAGCATGGTTCTGACGAGTTGGGATCATTGATCTCGGGTGGACAAGTGCATTAGCTGAAAGGGAGAAAGGTATGAAATGGAGAGGGGATTGTGGATAAATAATAAGATTATAAAATGTTTGAGTTGGACACGGAACATTTATTTCTTCTTGTAACTATCATTGATATTCTTCAATAGCAAGTTATGAAACAAGAAACGCAATTAAATCTACCAAACTTTTATGCATGCCTATATCTTAACTTATCAATATAGCGACTCGTTTATAGATTACCCACCAATTCGTCAGAATCAAGATATATTATAATTTCTACCCTCTATTGGTTTATATATATATATATATATATAATTTTAACTTCGTTTTATTCCATCCCGTGAAACACGATTTATGTACAAGTAGAAGCGACGAGTACACCAATAAGATCGACACAAAACGAAATGAGAAAAAGCTAATGAAAATGTTATCTCTGTGATTATATACTGTGAGATTTTTATATTTATTTTTTATTATATTTATTATACACGTGTCGATCACAGGCAAGGGAATGATAGGGATCTTTTAAAAAGAATTCGCTTGGCTTACAGCTTTTTATCCCTTCACTGGTAGTGTGTGAACCGCAAATTTAAGCATTTTTTAAAAAGTTTCTGTTGAATTAATTAAATAGAAAAAGTGAAATGGGATCAAGAAATAAGAGAATATTTTAGAATGAAGTTAATATGTGTTGAATTAAGATAATTGGAAGTTAATTAGGATTAAATTAGATTTTAAAATATCATTACACACACACACACACACACACATATATATATATGGCTGATAAACACATAAACAAGAATGATTTCCACACGTTTATAAGTATATTTACACTAATTTAGAAAATAAATTTACTATATATTTGAAAATTATTTTTCTATCACTTCAAATTGTTAAATCAATATATTTTTTCATATCATTAGTCAACTTAATAGCAGATATAGGAGAAATGTCTTACCACTTGAAACAAGGCAAGGTAGGCATTCAACACATTATCGAAGTTAATCTTCGGATTAAACCAAGTGAGATTTTTCTCTAAGCACATTGATTTGTTAGCGGCGACTGAAACATTCACTCGAACGTCTTCAAACTTACAGGAATAAAATTTTCCCGACATTAACTGCACACCCATGATTGCAAATATCAACCAAAATATGAGGCACACAAGAAGAACGTTGAAAATGGCTGGGATGGCTTGGACCAAGGCATTTACTACCACCTGTAGGTTACGAATAAAATATCAGTATAATACAATTTTTGATTTTTTAAAAACAGCTGCAGTGGTTTCGTATAAATAAATAAATAAATTTACACTTATTTCTTAATGATTAAATAAAGAATCTAAAATTTACAAATTTTAACAAAATGACTCAATTAAAATCTTATATTGAAAAAAAAATGTTATATTCTCTGAAAATGAAACCACTGTTTGTCTAATCTGTTAAAATTCTTTAAAAAAACTTTAAAAGGTAATATAAAAGGAATATCATGTAAATGTGAATTAATAAGAAAATTTCAAAATAATAAATATTTGTATTTGTAATTACAGATATATTCAAAAAAATTATCTTGAAGAGATTTGTAAGTGCTAGTGAAAAATCAAACAGATTATGAATATGTGTAGAATGTCCAAAAAGTGCTATTCTTTGTGCCGGTGCTATCGCACAAACGCATGCCTTTTCTAATTTTTTTTCAACTTTTAATATAGAAAAATCTTTAATATGTAAAAATTTTGTAATATAGAAACTAGTAACCAAATTGGAAAGTTGAAATGATAAAGAAAATTAATTATTAGAATGTACACAGTTATTTAATAGATAGTAAGTGAAATAAATATTTATGAAAAATAAATAAAAAAAAGGATTATCGAAAAAAAATTTGAAATTAGAGCAAAATATGTGCATTTCTAGATAGTGTTTCGATTAAAAATTATCATACTTCAAAAATATTATTTAAAATTCACATTATTTTTAAAAAAATGAATTTTAAATTTGAAGAAATACAATAGTGTGTAACAAGTTTCTAGAAAACTAAGATAAAAGTTACTGAAACATATTATATTTCTAGTATTTCTGAGAGAAGACATATTTTTTTAAAAACAAGCTTCATGCATATAAATATAATTGAATATATTGGTTAAGATTGAATATATGGTGAAAGATAATATAATAAATTCTAAAACTACTTTTTGTTTGCAGTGCCTTTCCAAAACTACTTTAATTGCGTCCCCCCCTTTTTTTTCCAATTTTCTACATATATTGGCTGTAATCTATTGAGATATAAAAAATAAATTTTTATTTTATTTTATTTTATTTTGCATTTAAAAATAAAAAGTATATAAAAAAATTCAGGGATTTGAGGATTTTAATTTCGAAAATATTATTAATTAAATGTTACATATCCAACACGAAAAAAATGCAATCATTTTTTTCCATTAAATTCAAAAAATGCGTGTACAAATATAATTAACTAAGTTATTAGAGAAGAGGTACGTTTAAAAATGTACTACAAATTTTCATAATGTACTACTGATGAATAATAAATTTTACTTTGATTTTAAATTACAAAACATTGCAAACAAACTGACAATTATTTATTCACTCTTACATTGCTATACATTTCAGAATCAAATTTCTTTATATTAACAAATGATATCAAAAATTTTGTAAAACAAACTTCTTTAAAATAGAAATCTACATGTCACTACTTTTTGAGAACGTTTTTAAATGATCATTTTACAAACAAGAACATTTTTACAAAACAGAAATTAAGTTACTAATGTATTGTAGAAATGGGGGGAAAAACACAACATGCAGTTATGACAAACATTAATAAACACAATCTCAAAGAAAACAGCCAATATAACTTTCTATCATTTTTCTATCTAGTTCATGCGAAAAATGTATCTAAAAAGAAAGTTCTTTTGTAGCTGCTAGCCAACCTCTGAGCATACTGAATAAACCTTTTACCTACCTGCACCTTTATTTATATTATTATATATTGATTTTTCGTATGCTGGCATTCTGTCCAGGGGATATTTTATGAAACTGTGCAGTTACAAGAAGCATGCAAACTTGAAGGAAATGAAAGCATACGTGGAAAAATCTATTTAATGAATTTGAATTTTCTCATTTAACAATATTAAAAGTTGTTTTTAAATGAACTCAAAAATAAAATTTTGGATCACATACAGAATAAGTATAATATTCTGCTTTATTTTTTTTTAGAAAATAATTTTTAAATAAAAAAAAGTGAAGTTCTGGATTTAAAAAGAAAATATTTTTACTGAATAGCATTTGTTTTTCTAGGAATTATTAGACCTGATGCCTTGAAAGATAAAGTAATAATAGTATTTTCATCGAAATTTAAAAAAGTCATTAAATAAATACCTTAATTTAAAGTTTTAAATTAAGCAAATGAAAGTTTACAAACATTCATGAAAACATTCTTGAAAAAAAAAATATTATAATTTCTTCTAACTTTTAATATTTTCCTAAATTTATGTTAATTAATACATTGCATGATTGATTTAAAAACTTTTGAAAATCCTAATGAATTAACTTATAAAATTTCATTTTAATAGGTTTTTTTTGTTTCCTAGAAATATATTTTTTTATAAAATGTAATATAGTCATAATAATTCAATTAAGAAATAAATCAGTCAAATTTTTCGTTAGATATTTTAATATTCATAATTATATAGATTTTTCCACTTATGTAATGAGGAGCACACTTAAGCTTTTGCACACACAAGCACACTTAGAGCATTCAACAGAATATTTAGGCAATTCTCAAACAACGTGGATAATGAAGGTTTGAAAATGAATAAAAGGCAAATCATTATGGATTAAATGTTTAAAAAAACAAGAATTTTTAAATCTTTCTTTATTCTTTAAATATTTTTATTCTTTATATAAATATTATATTCTTTGTTATTATATTTTATAAATTTAACTTATATTAAAGATTTATCTTCAACGTAGATTTTTTCTAAATTTCAATTTTAAGGCAAAAAACTTCATTTTATTAGCTGACATATATTTTTTCGATTATGAAATTTAATGTAATGCAATGAACAGCTCTCAAACGTTTCAAATTTCAATACAAAGCTTTATATCAGGCTATAATTTCTAGAAAATGGACCAATAAGCAATCACTTATTTTAAAGATTAATTAATTTAGACTGATATGATTCCACCAATTTTAAGCAGCCTATCAGAATTTCTAAGAAATTTATAGAATTCTTTTCTTTTATCATTTCATTGTATTTCAAAGGTTTTGAAATTTTTCTATTCATTAATGGAAGAAACAAAGTAAATTAAAAGTGCATTCTTTTATTATTTTTAAAAGATTTACCAATACTAGTGTTATAATATATTGAAAAATGTTGTGAAAATATAGAACATTTTAAAATTGAATCATTTTAAATGAGGTAAAGTGCTATTAAATAAAAAAAAAACTGATAAAATAACAGAATGTGCATTTTAGTAATTTTATTTTTCTAAATTCAAATTTTTCATTTGTTTCTTAAAATCCAAAATATAAATTCATTTATTACCTGACTACAGCTTTAATAATATTTTGAAATCTGCATCATCATTAATTTCAGTTATAAGAAATATGCAATGACAACATATTTTAATGTTTAAACTGAAGCGATTTTCTTTAGAACAAGCAACATGACACAGAGATTGCAATGTGTGAACATTGAACTTTACCATCACATAAAAGCAAGGCAATCTGTTTCAAAGCTCCAGTGCATGCAGTAATGTTTGTACAAGTGATTTATTATTATTGCTGTTATATTATAATAATGTATTTATATCAATATGGCAAAGTCAACAACTTAAAAATGTAATGTTAGCATTCATCAAAAATTATTTAATAATTTAAATAATTGTTGATGTAATTACAAAATCAAATATATAAAACATGGCTATATTATGAATTAGATAACTAAAATCTTTTTCATTCAATGAGATGTGAAACACTGGTATTTCATAATATGTGTAGAATTTTGTAACGATTAAATAATTTGTAATCAAGCATTCCTTCTTTCACACAAAATGAAAATGATAGATGTATCCTTTATTTTATGTAGAACAATGGTTCGAAAAAATAATCATTTTGCATATACTTTAATCGACGATTTTTTTTTTATTTGTATAGAGTGTTGTTGTTGTCTTCCAAAATGGCATAAGTCTACAGACATATCTGCATGAGAAAGAAAATCAAAATGTTTAGTTCAAAACTTTTTGCAACAATGCTAAGAATTTTAATCTTAAAGTTACAATGAAAATTAATGTCTTTTTATAAATAATTTTGGGAAACTTAACTCGTTACTGTACTATTTTGTAACTAACTATTTGGTGGCATTCTCCTGATAAATGTAGTATCCTAAAAAGAAAAGGTTGATACTGAGGATTTTAAGGAGATAAGAGTCAAAATGCTGTAGTATATTCGAACCACTGTTTAGGGTTGTGACAAAACACCAACACTTACGAACTGCAGATAAAGCACAGACGTTGCTCAGCAGAAAGAAGAATACAAAGAAGAAAATAAAAATACTTTAACATGTTCAGAAAACGTAGATAAACGAAGTGGGCAAATCAGACGATGGCCAAAGTTGCGCAATAAGTATATAAAAGTAAAACAAATCCGCTCATTTGACAATCATTCGCGAAACTGGCAATTTGTACCACTTCATATCTACATGCCCTGAAAGAAAATACACTAATTCACCAATCATTGGACATACGGATTGTTTGGATCTCCTTGCTATTTCTTGTTTTAATTTATATATAAAACATTTGTAAACTAAATATAAAATTTCTGTTCATCAAGCACAAAGGATAAGTTGTCCAATAATTGGTATTGTTAAATTATTTAAAAACAGAATATTGTCAGAACTCAGCAATATGACATTTGTAAAATAACTGTTTTGCCATAGTTGTTTTTCTTATAAGGAATATACTTATCAATTTAGAATTTTTATGTATTTAGGCGATGCCTCAATTTAGTAAGGTTTTGGTTAGTTTCTTTAAAAGATGCAATCAGAAATACTCTGTTAACACAAGACATTAAGATATCTTGAAGAGACTGTTCGGTATTCGGCAATAACGTCAAGATACCCAAAATGTTGCTGGGCATTTTGTGCAAATAGGAATACGTTTTACTGAACCAATGCGCGGTTTAATTACTTTCAACTGTAATTAAGAATTTAATGCAAGAGATTAAAAGTTATTTGCTCTCAGTGTGAGAATAAGGAACTTGAAATATTTCTTTGACAGCTTTTAAAATAGATAAACTTTTAGAATCACCAATTACAAATGGTTATTGATTATCCTATCTGCATCAGACAATGGAACCACATTATTGAGAGTTCTGATAGCCAAATTATTGAGTTCTGACTATACTGCCAGAAAAAGGCACAAACAGTCATGCACATGCAAGAGAGAAACCTAGTAGAGAAGAGAAAAAGAGTAGTAGAGAGAATGCAAGAAAGCATGCACACTTGAAAAGGTCATGCATGATGCTCGAAGGGCCATGCAAACTCTTCCGGTCACACATATTTACCCTCATCCCCTGGAAGCGCGATAGGGCTCTTAAAGGCCGAAGAGCACGGAGTGTACGCATCGTCTTGAAGGCTTGGATGTTTGCAGCCCCAAACATACCGGCTACAAGATTAACCACTGAAACCTGGTGGACAAGAATTAGGTTAGCCCTTCAAAGGGAACACTTGGTGGGGCGACATTTTATACCATCAAAGCACTGCATGTATTTTACTGGGTTTTTTTCCTCGTTTTCTTCCTTATTATCTCTCACCTCTTGTAATTAATAAAAAGTGCTTCTGTTCTTAAAGAAGCACTTTTTTTTTGCAAACCCTAAGAATGAACAGGCAAATCAGGGAATGACACGCACACAGAACATTTATATAAAGTGAGACTCCAGTGTCTGTAGCTGGCAAAAAGAAAGAAAGAATAATTATTGGTCCAAAAATAATAACTGAAACTAAATGAAGAAATAAAAAATAGACTTAGACGAAACATAAATTAAAAACAATTAAATAAGATTAAGAAATGAGAATAATGGAAATTATCGGCTTAAAACAAAGAATGACAGAAAAATTAAGAAGACAATAACAGAATACGTTATAAAATAACTGATATAAAATAACATTATGATTAACTGTGTCAAGCCAGTCAGCAGTCACTGGAGTCAATTACTTACTCTCATCCCCTCCAGACGTGACATAGCACGTAGGGGGCGGAGGGCCCGTAAGGTGCGCATAGTTTTAAAGGCAGGAATGTTGGCATAGCCAGCTAATCCCACCGCCAGGTTAAACATGGAGACCTAGAGAAGGTGGCAAAGCTTGTCAGAATCATTTTAAGGGCAGTAAGAGGCTTTTATAAAAATAATATCAAGATTCTGTTCTTAAATATATGTGAAAATAAAACTGACCACCACCAAAAAAAACATAGTCGTTTTTGTTGCCACGTAAGATTTTGGGATTATTCTTGGGTATATTTTTCTCATTTTATTCCAAAAATGCCAATCTGAAGGTATTTGTATCAATGAAAGAGTAAAAGAAACTTCCGATGTCATTTCAAACATGCTGTTGTCTTTTATCATTTAAGATTATTAATTGAGCCTGTAATGCTTTTAAATTGTAAGAAAATATGAACCTATTGTAAAACGGATGGATATTGCCAATAATCAAATAAAAAAATAATAATATATTGTATTAAACTCTTTAATTCAGTTGCTATAATAAAAATTTATTGGCAAATTAAATTTCAATTTTATTTTTCCTTTTAGAGTAATTCTTACTTCAAGTTCCACCTATCAGAGTTCCAATATAGCCAAGAATAATCGTGTTGGTCAGGAACACAATATCGTTAGTATGGTTATCATTTACAAAAATGTTAAATAAAAGAAATAATAGTGCACTGACTTTTATAATAATGAATTTAACATTCCAAGAGAAGCAATAAACACAATTTCTAAATTTTTAAAAAAAGTATTTGAAAAATGATGCAGATTTTTCAACCACAAGAAAAAACTTTATAAATTAAAGAAGTAATTCAAGAAAGTTGCAATAATCAAATGTATCAAAATTAAATTAATAGAAAAGATATGCCCTAAATTTCATTTGCAATATTCTTCAAATATTAATATATGAACAGAATTTGGTGTAATTTCAGTTTTACACAAAGTAAATAATAATTATTGAACAAAATATTAAATTTTAATTAAAATTCTCAAAGAAAAATTTATAATAATACAGGTAATTAACAATGGTTAGACAAAGCACAGTAAGTTACTAGATAATTTATTTGATTGAAAATGACAATTTTAATGGAAGAAAAATAAAATACATTGTGATAATGCATTCACATTGTAAAAATACATGACATATATCAGATTCTTTCGTTTAAAAAATAATCAATAAAAAGTAAGGAATTAATTTAATTAGATGTAAAAATGCTTTTTTATATTGATCAAATGCTTTTTTAAAATCCTGGAATTAGCTTCAAAATTATATACAAGATTTACGATTTATACTTTTTTTGAAGGATTTCTTAAAGAACTGAGAATTCATTGTAGTTTCTAAAATTAAAATTTTAAAATTATCATTATATTTTTATGCTAAAATAAGTTACAAAATTTATATCATTGTGGATTTTTAAAAATAACATAAATTTCATAGTACTATGAGGTATGCTAAAATATGGTGGTTGTGATTAATCTCAGACAGAACACAAATAAAAGTTAAACATTCTGTTAATTTTTACCCAAGCAATTTTCTTTTATTCAGTTACAAATTAGTATAAACTATGAAAAGTTCTTCTTTATCAAATATATTTATATTAACTTCTTTGAGTTAAATTATTTTAAGAATTGAAGAAATGAAATCTCAAAAAAATCTTTCCTGCATTGATTTCTTTACCATAATTTTTAAAACTCATCAATCATTTAAAAATTTTCTTTCAAAATTCTATTTTATACTGCTTTGTTAGACTTGAAAATTCTTAGTCACTGAAAAGTAAAAATTAAAATAAAAGGTTACGAAAAATTAATTATCAATGAATAAATTGAAAAATTTATTATTGTTGTTATTTAATTAGTTTTCTGAATGATATTATGTGAACAAGCACTTTTCCATCTTTGTGGCTTCTATTTTTTTTTCTTTCTACATAGGGTTTTACCGACTGCCTCTGAAATAAATACAATCTAAAAAAATAAAAATGACAAAACAAGACATTCCATAAAGTTGCTTACACTTTATGATCTAAACCACCGAATGATTTATAATCATCTTTTATCAGTGTCAAATTAACTGGTAACCATTCTAATAAATGCTGAAAATTAGTATTACTGAAACATTACAAAATTAAAAGCAAAAAAATAAAATAATAACAATAATAATAATTAAATACTAACAGCACTTTATAGGCACACAAGGTAAAAAAAAAGTTAGGTTTTTCTAGTCATTTTTTGATTTAATGACAAATAGAAAAAGGTGCAAGTCTTAAAAAAAAGTGCCCAACTTGATGGTAAAAAAAAAAAAAAAATGTCAATATAAATTACGATCGAATTTCATAATTTTGAACAATAATGAGATGAAGAAACCACATAGAGAGAGTATTCTTCTTCAAATATCAGTTTTACATATTTTAATTATATAGAGTCATAGTAAATTTCGCTATAATTTTTTGTAGTCAAATGTATGGAACATCTTATATACAATACAGATGATTTTAATATTTAAAACAAATTATACAAGAAATCAAACATCAAAATATTTACATCACATCATACCTGATGTCCCTATAAGGGCTAAGACTTAATCCATTGACAATGCATTTAATTTTATAACAAAGTTTATTAACATGGTTTTAAATAAATATTTTTTTACCCATTAAAAAATGGTGAAAAGAAATGAAATTTTAAGCCAAAAAAGAGAGATCATTTAATAAAAGACATATGTATTTATTGAAGAAAAATTATATGAAACTATTAAAAAATTCAAAGTAAGTGTACATATTTTGAATCAAAGATTTATTCAGTCGGGCCAGAATATGCATACATTTTCATTCATTGTAATTTTTTTGTGACATGTGTTTACATTATAAAGACATTTTATTAATTACTTAATTTATTTTTCTGATAGCATGCAATTGCTTTAAGCAAAATGTTTAAAAATACTTGCAGGGAGTTTTTTTTTTATATTTCTTCACAAAATTTTAATTTTGTCTAACTCATTTTTTTATTTAAAATTAATATTCTTCTAATGTTTTGAATTTTATGTTTTAAGCAATGTCTTATAGGAAAAATTAATTTAAAGCTAACGATAAATATAAAAGCTTTTTTATTACTGAAGATATGAATTCATTCATTGTTGAAAATTATGCGATAATTCTCTATGTATTTAATAAATTCCATTAATATCAGATTAAAACTTCAAATCTTTTAATGATTCACAATGCACATATACTCATTCAAACTTATCTTTTTCCTGTATTCATAAAAAAGTTATAGATATTAGAATATATATAATTAAATGGATATTAAATTACCATAATTTGAATATATTTCAATTTGATGTTATCTTTGACAAGCTGCAGTCATTGTTTTAATAAAATTGTTTAACTTTTTTTGAAATCAATCTTAGGAGGATTTTTTTAAAAAAATTTCCTTGCATATTAAGACAATAAAAATAGTAAATTAATCAATAAAAGAACCATAAATAAATTTTGTGAAAACTTACATTAAAATCCTATGAAAAAACTCAATTATCTACATTCTAAATATTTTTCAAATGTATTTCACTTTTATGAAGTTGCAGTTTCTTATTAGGACTTTTACAAACTGCTATTTAAATATAAATACTTAATAGTCTAAATCTTGAATAACTGATGATTCTTTGTACTGATTCTTCAAAATTATCAAAATAATAAAGGTAGTGACATTTTATCAAAACAAATATTTCTATCAATATTTATTAACATTCAAGAAAATCATGTCACCCATTCATTTAATAAATGGCATTCCATGTAGAAGTAGAAAGACAATTAACTTTTCTAATTATTATACAGTTACCAAAAATTTAAAAATAAAATGAAAGGAAAGCATACCAAAACGATAACGAAGTCAAGCCAGCACCATGCATTTGTGAAATATTTTTTAAAGCCAAACGCCAACCACTTGAGCAACATCTCAAAAAGAAAAAGAACTGTAAAAATTTTGTCCATATACACAAGTGAAACTCGAAGCCATTCTCTCTGACAAAGATTTACATCTTCGGCAGCCTAGAATTTAAAAAAAAAAAAAAAAAAATCGTTATTCATAACTAAACAGTGTTACGTCAATAATAAGAAGCAATAACAGCCACTGTGATTTACATGTAAATATCAAAATAATAACAAGAAAAATAATCATTATTAATAATATCTGAACAGAGCATTAAACAATGATTAAATACGATATCAATTTTTTTCCTCACAGGAATAATTTCTCTTTATGCACAGTTCATGTTAAGGGATTTAATGGCAAGTGAGCAAAATAATATCATATTCCCATAATAGAAAGAAAAGATAGTATGTGCATGAACAATTTTCCATGTGAAATTGGCCCATAATTGCTTTAGGTAATAAGAAAGCAATATAAATCATAACTCACTATTTAACAGATGTTTCTTTATATATATATATTTCAGAAATGCTCATTTTTTAATATCATCCGGTATCCCCCCCCCAAAAAAAAATTGGAAAGAATTATGAATTCTCTCCAAAACAATAAATTGCAAATGTTCTTTTCAATCTGTGACAAAAATGAAAACATGTTTATTAATAATCGGCTATCTGTTTTTGTGTTTAAATAAATAAATAAATTTAATAAAATCCATGCATCTAAGTATCATTGACTATGAATATTTATCAATATTTTTAATTATAATGTATTTTTATTTGGTTCTGAGTAATTTATTACTGTTTTCTTTCCACATAAATGTGCTTTAAAATTATCCATGGTATTTGCATGTACTATGTAAAAATAATTCTATATTACATGTACTATGTAAAAA
>JAPMOR010052884.1:13119-23192 GCA_026543865.1 Argiope aurantia | reverse complement strand
CATGTACTATGTAAAAATAATTCTATATTACATGTACTATGTAAAAATAATTCCAACAGTTGATGTAGCATAACTGAAAAATTTGAAAATAATTTTCTTAATGTTGACCACCTAAGTTTATTTACAATGCTTTAAGTTGAAGTGTGCGTCTTTGACAAGGATACTTCTCAGAATCTATCAGATTTAGAGATATATACATTCACACGGAAATAATTTACAGTTTACAATGGATAAAATATGTCATTTTTTATTTGATTTAAATGTTATTTTAAATTATATATGCAATAATTTTTGAAAGATTTTTGCTTCTGTAACTGAGACAATAAACTAATTATTTAATGTAATGTATAACTGAGGCAATAATTTAATGTGCTACATATGACGTAAAGATAAAAGGATTTCCACCAATTTTTAAAATTTTTTTAATTAATTTTATTAAATCTAAAATGATGGATTTCCACCATCTTTTAATTTTTAGAAATAATGCTTGCTTTTTTGTTTCTTTAAAGCATAATCTTCTCAAAATATTAAAAAAAAATCGTCTAATAAATGGTTAAATTTAATGAACTAAAAATAAAGTATTTTAATAGAAAGGCACTTTTGATAATATTAACTAAAACAATAAAATTGAAATTTCAAAGATAAAATGGATAAGATTAAGCACAATTGATAATTAATTAAACATAAAAATCAGTAATGCCAATATTATGGTTGTTTTTAAAAACTGAAAATAACAATAAAAAAATAAGTACAACTCAAGCGGATACGCAGGTGTTAAAATGTGTCGAAATATAAAATGATGAATAATATTAATAATAATAATGATAATAACAAAAATAATAAATAAATCCATACTTTTTATTTGCATAAAGAAACAGAATAAAAAAAAACTACTTACCAAAGCTAAACTACTGATGAGAATCATGGTAATAATTAAAGTTTCAAAATATTTATGTTCAACTAGATTGTAGCTTTTCCGTCGTGCTTCCTTCCACCGGGTCCACCAGAGGCCGTCATCCCCCAAGCAAAAAGGGAATCGGTCGTAACAGCAATCAGGACAACAGTCTGCAGGATATTCAGGCACTATGTGATCCTCGGAGAGTGCCGTTTCAATTTTGTCCGTGTCTACAGCATCTTCGAGTTTGTCCTCATCGCCCATCATATCGCATTCACCTGAAAGAATAGAAGCTTTCATTCTGAATGAGATGGAAACAGAGGAGACGGTGATTTGAGATTAATTTATGCCATCAGCTTATAATCAAATTTATTTATAAAGAAATTCAAATAGCTAGTTTTCAATCTACTATTTTCGAGTATCAAAAAGTTAACTATACTTCTCACATAACTGATGTAATGTCTTACTTATCAAGAAGCATGAACATTAAGATAATAGTAGGAAATATTAAAAAATTATAACTTCTATGAGGAGCGACTTGATGATTCGACTTTTTTTTCATTTCATTTTTCAATAAAATTTCATAAATTATCATGTATACCTAAATGCCAGTTCAAAGATATGAATTTCAATCTGCAGTTATTATAAAACTTTTAATCGCCAAAAGTGCACACGATTGGGGTTAAATTTAAAGTATGATTGTCAGCGATATAGTGGAAATGACCAATGATTAGGGTGATAGGAAACCTTAGAATATAAAAATTAAGGTTTAGGGTATTTTATTTTTCTCAAATTATGAATATATACTCAAAAGGAAAATGAGTTTCGAGTTTGTGGTTTCAGGTTAGGAATTTATAAACAATTATCATTATCATGCTGAGTCAAACAAAAGTTAATGAAAAGGTGAGAAAATATAGGAATTGATATCAGTAAAGCGATCAGTATCACGAAATGATATTGATGATATGATATCATTAATATCAGTAAAAAATTTATTTCAGTAAAAATGATATCAGTAAAAGAGAAAATTTTGAAAAATCTTTGTTTTCAAATTTGAGTATAATATTTTTAGTTTCAAAGCTTTTAATTTAGCTGAAAATGTAAAATGTAAAAATGCAAAATATCTCCAAATTCCATAACTAAGATACTGAATGATGCAGCAGATCCATATCGCAAAGCCTTATCAGTTAAAATTAATGCTATTTTTCCTTGAAATTAATACTGCAAGCAATAAAACATTTACCAAATTGAAAGGATATATTAGCAAGTACCATCCTAATTTTACAAAAGCATGGAGATATTTGATGAATTTTTAAAATATATATATATAAATCATTTTGTTAGATATTTTTAGAACCAAGGGTCAAACACACATGTATAATTATTCAATGAATACAGATTTTGACAAACAAGAAAAACTCGATTCTTGTGTGAAAATCTGTGACAGTCGAGCATAATTCAACAGGGAAAAATAAATTACATTATTTACATTTCTCTCTAAAATTAAAACCTACTGTTTATCTCATTCATAATTACCTTTTCGTTTCTACTTCAATATACAATTATTATAAATTTTTAAATATTGAATTAATAATTAAAGTAAATAAAATTGTAATAAAAAACTGATTAAGAATGGCTTATTGTAATAGAATTAAGTAATCTAGTAAAATGAGAACTTAAAATAATATTCATCAGCCAAGCTCCCCCCCCTTTTTTTTTTGTAAAGCGTATTACTCGAGAATAGTAATTGAAATCGGCTGAATGAAAACAAAAAAATGGGAGTGGTACCTGTACTGTATGTGTCCTCCTTACTGCTGTCCTTCTTCTCTTCCCCACTATCAAGAGACAAGTCACTGGATTCTTTAGGAATTTTAGCAACGATGAGCCCTTTCTCGATCACATCCGATTTGTTGTTATCCTCTCCGTTGTTGGGATAAATTTTGTTGTTGACAGTGACCTCACCTTCCTGCGGACAGGTGGACACATCAGTTTTGAAAGACAACGTATATAATGTACAAAAGGAAAAGGGGCAGGGGGGGGGGGAAGAAGAAGGAAAACAGAACAGAAAATAATTTTGATGAAATTATGATGATTTGAAAATAAATTTTCGGGGGCGGGAAGCAGGATTTGATGTTTAAGATTATAAGTTTCGAATTTTTTAAACATTTTTTTTGTAGGATTAGATTACATAATTTCAGATGATTGCAAGGAAGTTGAAATTGAAATAATATATACTTTATGTAAGATATTTCAAATACCAACAAAGGCACTTTTAGTCCTGTAAGCAAATAACAGTTAAATTATAGAATATTCTTAGGCTTAAATAATTAATATTTTGTGAATAATTTCTTTTTGTAGTTGGAATATTATATATTGTTCCAAAATTTCCCAATAGATGTTCGAAAGCATTATGATTACAGAAGAACTAGCAGCCAATTATAAATGCAATAACAAATTTATTCATAAAATAAGCAGTAAAAAAAGACCTAAGCAATCATCCATATTTAATAAAAGGAAAACACACATTTAAAAAATGTGCCTCAAAAATTAGCAGATATAATCGTTCAAATCAAAAAGGTTTTCGAATTCATCTCAACGATTATAAGAAATGTCAAAGTCTAAATTTTCAAGTTATTTATCAATGAACAATTTGACTTCTGAAGTGTATATTTCTGCAGTTTAGGTATATTTAAATTAGAGGGGATTTATATTTGCAAGCATGTAGGCTTAATATTTAAAAGGATCTAGAAAATACTGATATTTAAGTCTCTGAAATATCAGTATTTTCTAGATACGAAAAATTCCCTAGATTTTAGAATTAATCATATAAAAAAATTTCTGGCAAATCAAAAAAATTGGTAATATTTACGAATTTCTAATGCTGACATGCCTTTGTCCACCATGTTAAATACTAATCATTTATTAAAAAAGGGAAAAACTGCTTTTATCAAAGGAATTATTATTTATTTACTCTTTTAATTCGTTTTCCCATCGACCTAATAACAATTTCACATAATAACAAGCAGTTTACAAAGCACTGAAAATATAATTAATATTCTTAAACAGAAGCAATATTCAGTATAGAGCAAGTAAATATTTGGAAATATTCACAAAAATATTTGACAACCAGGCTATCAGTCTAAAAAGTATTAAAATGAACACCTTTTTTGAAATTATTCTCTTTTCTGTCTAAAGGAAATCATATAGTGAATAAAAAATTTTCTATATATCAATTTAAATTTCATTATGTAAAAGGCAGTGCTGAAAAAACAAGAAAATATCATGTAATTTTCTTATACTTTATATTTTAAAAAGGCAAATACCTTTGTATTATTCATTTTGACGATAGGTTTTTCAATTTTGGTGCCTAAAGGAACACAATTCATAGCTGGTCTATCATTATCCTTTATCTGAACAGCTTGGCCATTTCCTGTAATAATATGAAAAATAACCTTACTGAAAGTATAGATCATCGCTAGACAAATAAATTCCTTACTATCTAAGACTAACTATCTAATCAAACTAAGGTAAGGAAGAGGGAAGCTGAAAAGGAAACACTTAACCAGGTAGTCTCAGGGAAATGAGGGGAATAAAAGAGCCCACGAGTACATACCCTGTACAGATATTTCCATTTCATCTCCTATAACTACTTCTAGATCTGTAACGTGTTTGGAAAATTTTTCCATCATGGGGAGTTGTCCATCCTCAACAAACTCACCTGTGATTGTATCATCCCCAAGGTCTTCTCGCATTTCTGTTCCCTGGTCAGCTATTTGATTTGTGAATTTGGCCCGGATAGACTAAAAATAGACATAAAATGAAACATTTCTTAATAATCTGCAACAAGTTATGATTCTTGATCTCCCATTTTCTAAGATGTGAATAAAATGCAACAAAGACTGCCCTATAGCAACAAGCTTTGTTAAAATAACAATTTATGCAGAAAATATTGGAGTCATTTCATACTGACATGATGAATAATAATTTGCAAGCAGATATTGGATGACTTTTACTGTTACAAAAACAATGCCATTTAAATTGATTTTATATAGCAGTCAAACTTGAAATGAGATTTATAAGGCATAAATGATGTCATTTGTAAAGTTAATTTTATATTTAGCAAATCATTATGATTTGGGATCTTCCTTTTACTTCTTTTATTTCTAATTGTTTTTATTTGAAAGACAATACAAACTAACAATGAATACAAAAAAGTGAGTAAAATTTGGATAGTTGAAATATATGAAAAGATTTGTTTATTAGTTTAGTTACATTTCACAAATTAGATGAAACTAGAAATTAAGTGGCACATAATTAAAAGAAAAATTCACTCTTTTATCAGCATACTCCAAGAAAAAAATGTTCAGTGTATCTACTGATCACTAAATATATACTATATTAAGATGTCTTAAAAGTCCAGGTATAGGTATAGATCCATTGCATATTTAAAATTAAATTTATAGTTATATGGAGATTATAATTCATATACTTTGAAAATTAAAAATAAATAAACAAATAAAAAAGATATCTATATCTTTCTAAAATTCTAACCTATAAGAATGAATATTGATTTAAAGGAATTAAAAAAATTACTTTCCAAGCATCCTAGAGAAACAGTGGAATCTCATTTGACCAAGATTAATTAAAGCATTCAAAACTAAGAAGTGAAAAAAATGTAATAATTATTTTTTAACAATGTAATTGTTTATAAAATAATGGACACATTAGTTAGTATCAATAAAGAAGATATAACATCTCTCCAATAAAACAAGAACATTGGAATAGAACATAAAGAAGATAGAATTAATAAGAAAAGATTTTAAAAAATTCTTAAAAAATTAGCAGATTAATGTAAAATATGTCTTTTAATACTTAAGCAATCGAATACGAGTCAAATAATTTATCGTGTGTTCATTACAAAAATCTCCCACAACTTTCTTATCCACACATCAATTGATACACATAACAGCCTCATATTGTCACATCTTTTTTTTATTTTTCAGAAAATGATATTTCATTTTTAAACTTTAAATGTCTTTTAAAAATAGATTTTAAAATTTATACGAACTCAAAAGAGAAAAAAAATAACACTAAACTTTATATAAAAGCAAATGTCAATTATATTTTTCTCCCAGAGTTTTGGTTACATCTATAAAATCATATTTCTAAAAGTTCAAACTAAGTTTTTGATTTAATTAAAGCTGACAGATAGAACAATGAATTTTTGTGTTTATATATTTTTTCTTAACAACAATGAAGGCCTATGCAAAAAACAAACAAACAATTATTAATAATTTTATGATGAACAAGAGAATTTAAAGGCATACCAAAACATCATAAATTAGCACTTACCTTTAAAATTCTTAATAAAATATTTTTAACCCAACGAAATCCCCTTGTAAAACGATCTATTGCTTCCTGAAGTTTTTTAGTGTCTGCAGTATCAGATGGAGCTTGAGATAAATTAGAGGCACCGAAGGAGGACAGTAACAAGGCAAGGAACAGATTCAGCACCTGGAAGATGGAATGATGGTGTAGCAGAAATGCACGACATGACAAGTTTTATTACAATCGATTAATATAATAGATAAAAATCATTTAGTTCTGTAAAAAAATAAGATGCGAAACAAAAATGCTTGAAAAAATACATATAAAATATTATTAGAGTGTCTCAGAAAATTCTTCTTTTTAGCAATTACTTAAGTTTACTATCCACTACTAGTTTTATTTCTATTAAAAATTGCATTGTAATAATTTTTATTTATTGCTTGAAATCTTAATTTTTTCTCTACTTTGAAGCTTCACAGGAAAAAAAAAAAAGGACTAGAATTGAAACTGAAAAATAAGGAATTAATAATATAATAAAATTAAAAGTGAAATATTATTTTACATATTAAAAAATTAGTTAAAATAAAACAAAAATTAAGTTTCCAATTTGTAAAATGTATTTATACAATCTAAATAAAAGAAAATACATTTATAATTTTTTTAAAAGTTAAAAGGGTTACTCACCACAAGGTTGCCGATTACAACAGTTGAAAGAAAGAATGGTAGGCATGTCCAACCACTCACAAGCAGACAATCCCACATAGATTCTATCCATTCACCACAAAGAACACGGAACACAATCATGAAAGAGTGCATAAAGTCCTTGAAATTCCAATTTGGAACTTCACCTCCAGGAAATCTGAAAACAAATGCACATAAAACAAACATGTAACAAAATGTATGAAATCAAACTTGTGTGGATGGAACATTTTTTTTTTTTTTATTGAACATTTATAAATCCCCCGTGCACCACAAAGTATCACACGGGTCTAACAGAAGTAAGTATGTAACACATTACAAAAAGAAAAAGAAGAAAATTTAAAAGTTATGTAGGATTACAGATGTCAACAATAAATTCACAGAAATTTTCGAAAGTACTACTAGTGGAAATAAGTTGGTGAAACTCTGGAGGCCAATTTATATTCATGTCCTTGAGAGCCAGTCTTAGGATCTGTCTTTCTTTGACAAACTTGGAACATAGAAGGAGCACATGTTCAACATTTTCCTCTCCACCAGTATTACAATCGCAGGAAGATGACGGAAACAAATTAAATTTGTACAAATAACTTTTAAAGTGACCATGACCAGTTAGAAATTGGGTTATTTTGTAATTAGTATAAAAATGATAGCATGACAGTCTCTTATTAATGGATGGATTTTTTTTTTTTTTTTTTTGTTAAGCAACCTTTATTTGAAAGGAGATATTCTTGATTCCAAGACTCCACCATTTTTTCTCTCGTAATCTTCTTGTAAAAGGATTTAGGAATATTAACGTCAATGTCGATTTTGCACTTAGTGGCAGCTTTTCCAAGCCAATCGGCCCGCTCATTTCCATAAATGCCCGAGTGTCCACGAACAAATGCAAAATCTATTGAGATATTTTTTATCTTTCAGGCTTTTAATTTGCTTTTGGATTTCAACGATTATATTGTTAGACGAAGAAATACACTTCAGAGAATCCAAGGATGACAGAGAATCGGTACAAATAAGATAGTCTGAGATTACACTATTTTGTTCAGCGATCCATTTGATGGCGAAGTTTAAACATAAGAGTTCAGCTACAAAAACTGTGCATTCATCACGAATTCTGAATTGAAATTGCTCGGATTTAATACCACTTCTGAAAACAAAAATGCGAAACCAACTCTATCATAAATTTTACTATCATCAGTATAGCAAATAACAGGAAAAGCATCCTTGGTTTTATCACTAAAGAATGGAACATTTAAACATGTATTAAAATATAGAGTAGTACTGAAATGTATTATACTATACTACACTGTATTCAAACATGTATTAAAATATGATACTGAAATCTAATTCAAATGGTGCATAACAATATATTTCAAAATGTTATAAAATAATGACTATGAAATAAGGACATTTATGAAGATATGAAATTTTATTTTATGCATTACTATCGAAGTGAAGGCATAAAATCTATGAAATAGATAATTAAAATTAGTTTGAGCTTGAAATAGTGTTAAAAGTCTTAAAACTCAATTAAAAAAAATTATTGATTGGAAAAGGTGGTTGGTAATATTTTATTTTTTTGCAATTATCTAATGGAAATCAGGAAAAATGTATATGTTATGGTAAATGTAATAAATTGGTGATTATGTATAATTACTGGTGACTATTCATAATCCCCGATAAATTTAGTGATGCTTATGAATAATCTTCAATTAATCATATACATAATCACCGAATTAATCACATTTATCGTAATACATATAACAAAAAGATGCAATTCCATTTAAATAGGAATCAGCTGTTAATCCTGAAATCGCAATGGAACCAACAGCACTTTCTGATTACAAAGCACCTCTAATTTCCGAAGAAACAGACTTATTTATTTATTATAATTATTACTTATTTTATTTCAGTGCTGGCAACGTTCAAATGCATTTTATTCTCGGATCTGCATATCCAATCTCATAAATTTGAGTGTAAATTTAAAATTATAAAAATTAAGTTCCTAATGGCGGTTGAGTTCCAAGAAACGTAATTAAGTAACGAATTAAAATGGTGTTTAGGAATCTTGGATGCTAATTCAGTATTTTGCATTCAAGGAAAATTTAAAAAATCTCAGGAGCTAAAAAGAGTACTTACAAATGCTTCTTTTCATCGTAGTTCTTTCCGAACAACTGCATTCCCATAACAGCAAAAATAAAGATGATAATCCCCAAAACAAAGGTCAGGTTCCCCAAAGCACCCATCGTTTTGCCCATGATAGAGATTAGAAGATTTAGTGTCGGCCAAGATTTTGCTAATTTGAAGACCCTAAGCTGCAAGAACAAGAAAAAGCAGAAGAAGAAGCATAATGAAATATTTTCCAATTACTTTATCCATGTCACTTTTAAACAATTAATCCCTTCAAAACTTTTTACATTTATGTACTTATTACAGAATTCATGCAAAAGATCTTGCGAATGAGTAAATGTTAAAAATATTTTCATTTCGAAAGACATGACAAAAATTATTAAAAAGTCAGCACCGAAGTTTATTCATTAAATTGCGAAATGTTGTGATATGATACATACTAACATAAACATCGTCAATATTTTAAAAATGTCACATATTTAAAACTTCTGTATAGTTCTTTTAAATTATTTCATTTTTTGTGAAATTTATTATCTTTATAATAATCATAATAAAAATTGTGAAACTTCAATTAAACTCTCTTTAGCTTCATATTAAAATGCGCATTATTGATATTTATAAATCAATAGCCTACTCTTCTAAAGAGACACTAGTCAATAAGCAATTTTAGAAAATGCACAGTCATTTGTACATCGTAAGAAAAGCAGCTGATTATAGATCCATTTATTAAGAATATATTTAAATTCTTGCAAGAGCTGTTAAAGTACTTGCAGGTAGAAACCTTCTTCAACAATATTTCCTTATTTAAATGAAATTAATGATGCCGCTAGTCGAGGATTTTCTTTGTTAACTGCTCGTTGATTTAACAACCTGTTCCAATCACATTAAAGATTTTAAAACATTTATTTTATTCATTAGATTTTATAACAGAAAAGATATTGTTTATTTTGACAAAAGTGTCTTTGAAGCTACAATTTTTTAAATAATGTTAAACTATTTTTGTTTCATCGTTAAAAGGTTTTTTTTT
>JAPMOR010052877.1:137525-147951 GCA_026543865.1 Argiope aurantia | reverse complement strand
AATTTAAATAATTTTATTTTGTTTAAAAAATGCATCTGTATTTATAACTTTTTTTCTTTTAAAATTTTAATTTTATTATTATATATTTTGATAATAAATATTTATTTTGGATGAAAAAAATTGAAAACGTATCAGCTAAGAGTATTTGTAAATTTAAAATTGAATAAAAGTTATTAAAAAAGAAAAAAAGAATTCCTAACCAGTTCAAACCTTGCCCTTCCGTAAACGAGACGATTACCTAGATAAGCATGACATTGGGATCATCGGAACGGCAGTCAAGTTATCAGTATATAAGCTTTACCAAAAGTTTGAAAACCATTTTCTCGAAATTGACTGTCCATTGAGTTTTAATATTTTCAGGAATGAAATTTTAAATGTATACTATCATTATACTAAATCTCATCCCGATCTCAGATTTCAAACCCGTACCCTCCCCTTGTTTGTTTGTGTTTGTCAACATTTAATTTTCCTTGGAACTTTATTGAAATTATTTTAATTAATCGCGGGGAGGTTGTTGAATTTCTTGATTTATTATGTTGATGTGGCACTGCGATCGCCAAAATATACATGTACTATAGATTTTACGATTCGAATCCTTGTAAGCGTTGTTGCAAGTTGTGGAACGCTAAAATGTTACAACCGAAATAAAGCTGTGAAATTAAAATGGTGTTACTTTCATGCATTATGATACAGTCCACGTTTTAGAAAGTACCTCTTCTGCTGCATAGCACCGTTTTTTTATTTATTTCATTTGTGTTAAATTTAAGAAAAGTTGATAAGTTGCTTTGTTAACTTAAACAAACAAAACCCTATAATTTTAAAGTATCATTTTTAAAACCAAAATATCTGCTTCCTTAAAACACAAATAAAATGTAGAACATTTTCAAAATATTCAAAAATTAATTGAAGCATACCAAAGATATGCTTCAAAAAGCTTAAGAAAGATAAATTATTTTCATAATTGTTAAATTGCATGCATTCGTTTTCTAGAAACTTTCTTTCTGATCATAATTTTTTTCAATTCAACAGCTAATCACTTTAATTGACCAAGTAATTTTATTCTGTATCTTTCAGGATATTTTTAAACTTCAACAATAAATAAATTAATATTTTATTTGCATATTCAAGCCACGAAAAATAATTTCAAAAATACAAATTCTATAGACCAATATGATATGTGAAAACAATTTTTCGAAATTTTTTAACCTCTATATAAAATTAAAGTCCTACATTTGATTTTTCAGAAATAAGTTAAAATAAAGTTACTCAAAACAATGTCGCACAATTTTACTGAACAAGAATATTTATTTACAAAGCATTATTATTACATACATTTTAATGTCTTGAAAAATTTATATATGATAAATTAAAACATATGTAAAATTGATTCTATAATCATATTTTGTTTCAGATGGATAGATTCTTTCAACCTTGATTAATGAAATCTGGACATAGCAGACAAATTGAAAATATGATAATTTTGTTGCAAAAAAAAAAAAAAAAAAAACGATATGTGAAGAGATTTGTTAAATAATATTTTTATTGAGTATTAAATAAATGCATCCTGTAAAAGCACATTAAAAATGTCATTCCAAAATACTTAACGAGAAGAAGGCAAATTATTTAGTGAAATTGTAAATTTAATGAAAAATTACTACAAAATTGAAGAATGAAAGCACTAAAAATGGAACAGGATCATACGGGATATATATAAAAGCACACTGAGTACAAAAATAAAAGCGTTGATACATTTTTAGAAAGTTATATAAGATCCGGAACTAAGGCAGTTTTTTTATTATTACGTTGGTTAATTTGCAAAATATTAAGTTTTCATTATTGCATATACAAACGTGAAATAAAAATTTCTTCTGCGTAACAAAGAAATCACTGATAAAGCTTCTAAATAACATTTAAAAAGAAATCAATAACATGTTTTATTAACGATCAATCGCATGAGAAGGTTATAAAATGAATTGGAATTATGATCAGAAAGAAAGTTTCTAGAAAACGAATGCATCCAAGGGTATTAATGTTATCCAACACGTATTAAAATAACACATAACAACTTTTTTCACCACTCCATCTTTCTTTAACAATGTGCATTGTTATTTATTGAAATATTGGGACAATTATACTGAAGATACTTGCTATACCATACTTGAAACACTATTTCATTTATGAAAATATGCGCTCTGCTGGTTATGAAAATACATACCATATCATACATTTTACTCAAAAAGTGTTGAATTCAAAGAAATTGAAAAAATTGTTTTAATTATGTGTGATTAAATGTATTTTTAATCTTTTTGAGTATTGTGAAAGAAAAATATGCAGATTAGTCCGTGTTACAGAAAATAAGAATAACGCAGGATTAATCTGGTGTTGCAATAGGATATATCAATCATGTGAGAAGATGCTCTAAGCCTCTATAGACGGTTCACATTCGATCATTGCTCTCAGTAATATGTCGTTTTGGAATAATCTTTTAAACAACCTATTAAAAGCATTTTATTGTACTATACTGAATTATAATTTAATGTAATGTGTAATTACTTTAGTCGATTGTGTAAAATTCAGTACGATGAAATTTTAACTTGTAGCCATAGGATTTTATTGATCATTGTTCCTTCGATGGAATTTTTAATTCCAATATTGAACTCACCATATTTAATTGGACGAAAACCACTAATAAACATCTTTGCCTTATTAAGAGATGGGGGGGAAGTTTTACATGATATTTGATTTTATTCACTTATACTTTTTTAGCTACTACCATTTCTAGTTTGTTTGTTTTTTCCGTGTACATGATTTTTAAATTTGCTTCCTAATTTTAATATATATGTAGAGATTTAATTAGTGGCCATTACCATTCCACTGTTATACGGAACGCATCCGATTCAATTTAGTTTTATTGTATTGTAATAGATGGCACCATGAGTTCTACTATTCCAAAGTGCTAAGTCACATGACCATAAGTTTGAGTAAAAAGCGAACTGTTGGTAAACATCTTGTTAGGTTTCGCCCTTGGTGCCATCTAAATATTTTACTTCTAGCTTTAAAGTAAATAACCTTTTCCATCCAAATTGTTAATGTCCTTTTAATTTTGTTTACTGTTAATAAATAATTTGTTTTTCTTTAAAAGTTTTCTTAATCAATACCCTAGACACTGATCCAAATGGGAGTGAATGGGCATTTTGTCCCACCCAGTTCTACAAACTTGGGAGCACGGCCCCGGGATTTTGAATCATTGCTAAAGAAAACTCCCGCATCCAGTTTCCTCTTCAAATAAGTATACAACGGAAGGGTTCCCATCTGTGCAACTGAAGAATGTGTGTTCCTATATCTCAAAAGCATCATCAGTGAAAAAAAAAAAAAAAAGCAACGGTATCTCGAAAGCATCATCAGCGAAAAGAATTATAGAAACATCGAAAATAAGTGTGCACCGCCGAGTAAAATTTAAAATGTTGCGCTGTCGCATACAGCTACTGAGAAAGATTCGCGTACTTATGAAATATTTTGTCTACGTTCCAGAATTGAATCGCCTGTACTGAAAGTAATCTATTGACGTTCTCCAGTTCTTTTTATTTAAATATATGTAACAATCCATTGATCCATTTATTTAAATCCATTGATAATTGTTATTTATAAAAATTTCAGCTTCATGAATGTGTTTAATATATAGTAGCAGATTTCAGTTTTGTTTTTGAAGAGTCTATTCTATAATAAACGTAGGGAAATTAATTTTAAGTAAACTATTGAATAATTGAAAGTTATTATTTTTATTTTATTGAAAAAATATAATTTCTGAGTTCTGAATTTAACTTGTTTCTTGAAAATTTATGTGCACTATTCCATTTTTCTATTGAGGCATTTATATTAAAAAAGAAAAAAGAATCGCCGAATCAAAGACTAGACAATGACCTTGAGTATGAGGCGGTAAGCGACGCGCGTAGGATAGAACCCGGCTTGTTCAAATCACGTCCGGGTCACCAATGAGGCGGTAAGCGATGCGCGTAGGATAGAACCCGGGAGCTTTTGGTTAGCAGTCCCGTAACTAAACGATTCTGCCAAAACGATCGTTCAGGTAGAAGAGTTGTTAACTGGCTTATATGCTATTCACCACAAGTAGCGAGCCGGAGGATTCCAGAATTCAAATCAACAGTTCCCACTAGTATTAAATCTTTTTCTTATTATTTGTATATATTATCCTATGCTATATTTTTTGTACGGGTATTTTATTCATTCCGGTATCATTAGAAGCGAAACGAAAGTATACATATGTATGGCGTTGAAAGAACCTTAACTGATAATCAAATAATTTTCCCTAGTTGCATAAATAAATATTAACGAAATAATTTTTTTTTTATTTTGCTTGTGATATCAAATGAAATATCCGATATTCTTACTATTTGAAATTTATTGCTGAAAGTTACTCATGGTTTTCTAATAAAGCATTTTATATTCTATTCATTCCAATAGCATTTTGAATTAAATTGTTGAATTGTTGATAAAAATATTTGTTTTATATATCAATGAAGATAATTTATTTACTTTCAGTTTAAATTCGAACAATATTTTTGATTTAATTTTGAATCTTACTTTTATTTTGATTTTATTTTGAATTTTACTAATATTTTGATGTAATTATGGGCTTTTCTACTTTACAGTTGTTTTATTATCAGTAGTATTATTTTTAAAGTTATTATCAGTGTCATTTTTTCAATCTTTAATTTCAGAGTTGAACCGTATTTAAAAATAAATTTTGCATTTTAAGATATAGTTTTAAATAATTAGTTTTAAATTACCCAAAGATTAATTTTTAATTTCAAGTTTGAAACAAAACTAATTTAATCTGGCTTTTAATTAAATGCGCTAAAGCAAAGAAAATTTTGGATAAATTTCAAAATTTATACAGTTCTTTGATTTAGCCCCAAGTCCCTTTTTCTCTCAAAATGGCTTTCTTACTAAAAAGCAAGAAACGAAGATTTAATTGCTCTCGCGAAACAATTCGGCGTAACTGTCGAAACCGACTTGACGAAACCCAAAATTAAAGATCTGATTTTGAAAAGCGAAGATTATGATGAGGAAGATGCCAAAGTGATATTAGATAGTATCATTGAGGACAGATATCTAGCAGAAATAGAAAAACAAAACGAAAGAGAAGAGCGATTGTGGAAGGAGGAACGTGAGCACGAACTTGAGAAGTTGAAAATCCAAGTTCAAAGAAATATTGGTCATGAATGCTCGGCAGATATTTCAGTAATAAATAAGGCTTCTCAAGGGATGTTCCACCGATTCAACATGAAAGATGACATAAGTTTAAATTTAACGCTATTTGAGCACCATGCCAATTTAACGTTATTGCCAAAAGCGCAATGGGTTCAGAAGCTACTAGGATTAATTCCTCTGGAGGTTGCTCACTTAAATGCTCGAGAACCTGAGGAAAACTCGAACGATTACGACCATGTGAAGAATCTGCTCTTACAGAGATTCAAGTTGCCCCCGGGGAAACATCGACAGTTGTTTTTTTCACATCAAAAAGCTCCTGAAAAGACATGGCAAGATTTCTATCATGAATTGCAGACTTACTTTGATTGATGGGTAACAGGGCTGAAAATAGACACCTACGAAAAGTTACGTGAACTTATCATCACAGACCAGATTAAACGGAAGGCACCAGCAGAGTTTCAGAATCACTTTCTTGATGAGTGGTCATCCATAAATTCATCTGCTGATTTGGCGGGAAAATTCGAACTGTATGACGATGTGAGGAGGACATTGAAACCAAAGGCATCAGATCCATTCTTCAGAAGGAAAGTTGAAGTTCAAGGAGCAAATAAATTTCAGAATTACCCACGAAGACCAGCGAATTTCTGCGATGGAAATAACAAGTTCGAGAAGAGACCTTTGCAGCTAAATAGAAACTCATACGCCGAGAAGAATAAACCATGGAGATCTGTAAATTGTTGTTACTGCCAGACACTAGGACATTTTGGCATAGATTGTCCACGACGACCCAAAAATACTGAAAGTAACAAGCCTTTGGCGCCTGTTGTACAAGTTTGCTCTGAACTTTCACGAGAGAAAATGAGAACAAGAAAAGTAGCTTTAAGAAGCAAACCTTTTTTTGCATTAATCGACAATGGTAGTTTAGTCACACTCCTCCGAGAAGATATTAGCAAACAAATCATCAAACCTTCAGAACTCTCAAGAGAAACGATTATATTATCTGGTTTAGGAAAATCACAAATCAAAACAAAAGGGTCATTTCGGCAAGATATCGAATTAGATGGACACAAATATTCTCTGACATGGCATGTAGTGCCTACGTCATATTTAGATTTTCAGGCAATTATTGGGTTAGACATTTTAGAACAAGCGTCACTTGACTTCTCCAAAGAAGGTGTTGAATTTCGAAGAAGGGAAGACGTAGAAATATTTTTCATGCATGCGCAGCTATATGAGGCAAGACCACAAGATGAAATCGAAATAGAGCACATTTCTAGTCCAGAAGTAAGAAAAGAATTATCGGAGCTAATTTCCAGTTACAAGCCAGAAAAAACTGAAATTGTGGATGTATCCATGAGAATTATTTTAAAGGACGACATTCCAGTCTACCAACCTGCAAGAAGACTCTCATTTCCAGAGAATCAAGCAGTGAATAAGCAAATCGACAAATGGTTAGAACAAGGGATAATCAGAACCAGCTCATCTGAGTATACGAGTCCAATCGTATTAATAAAGAAGAAAGATGGTACTACTAGGTTATGCATCGATTATAGATAATTAAACAAAAAGCTCGTCAAAGACCGTTTCCCATTGCCGTTAATAGAAGACGTTTTGAATAAACTCCAAGAAGCTAAAGTATACACTACCCTTGATTTAAGAAACGGATTTTTTCACATCGACGTAAACTAAAACTGTAAACACTTCACATCTTTTGTAGTTCCTGACGGACAATTCGAATTCAACAAGGTACCTTTCGGTCTGAGTGCCAGTCCTAGCGTATTCCAGAGGTATGTGTACAGTATTTTCCGAGAACTTATGCGTAAAGGCATTGTGATAATCTACATGGATGACTTAATAATTCCAGCTAAAGACGAGATTGAAGGGCTGGAAAAGTTAAAGAAAGTGTTTGAAGTAGCTTCCAAATATGGCTTAGAAATAAAATTTCCGAAATGTCAATTTCTGCAGAAGAGAGTAGAGTTTTTAGGTCACATCGTCGAAAACGGGACAATTCGTCCGTCAACAGATAAAACGTTAGCAGTAAAAAAATTTCCAGTACCGACAACGGTCAAACAAGTTCAAAGTTTCCTAGGCCTAACCGACTATTTTGGCAAGTTCATTCCCCAGTATTCAAAGATAGCAAAACCACTGAGTTACCTGACTAGAAAGGATATTCCATTTCTGTTTAACCAGCAGCAGTTTGAAGCATTCGAAAAACTCAAGAAAGTATTAACAGAAGGTCCAGTGTTAAATATATTTCGACAACGAAGAAAAACAGAACTGCATACGGACGCAAGTCAACATGGGTATGGAGCCATTTTACTGCAAGAAGGCGAAGATAGAAAACTGCATCCTGTCCAATACATGTCTCAAAAAACTTCTCCAGCGGAAGAAAAGTATAGTAGCTACGAATTAGAAGTCCTCGCCATTGTCACAGCACTTAAGAAATTTCGCACCTACCTTTTAGGTAATCACTTCAAGATTGTTACAGACTGCTTCACTTTTCAAAAGACTGGATAAAAAGGACTTAGTCACTCGAATAGCCAGATGGGCACTTCTTTTAGAAGAATTTGACTACGAAATTATTCATCGACCAGGCAAAAGAATGCAACATGTAGAAACTCTAAGCAGAAATCCGGTTGCGGTAATATCAAACGAAACTATTACAGCAAGATTGAAAAGAGCCCAGCAAGAAGATGAAAATGTCCAAAATTTCAGATCAGCCATCAGCGGCAGTGTTAATCAAGAATTTGTCGAAAGAAACGAAATCTTATATAAATATGTAAATGTTCGTGAATTAATAGTTGTTCCAAGAGACATGCAAACCGAATTAATCAAATTAGCTCATGAAAAAAAGACACTTTTAAACAGCTAAGACCGAAGAAATCATCAAGCAAGAATTCTTTATTCCAAACCTAACAAAACGAGTACAAAATGTAATCTTGAACTGTGTATGATGTATATTAGCAAATAAGAAAAGTGAGAAGAAAGAAGGATTTTTAAACCATATTCCTAAAGAAGATATACCACTAACTACCTATCATGTTGATTTTATAGTTCCTATGCCATCCACAAACAAGAAATATCAACATATCCTAACAGTTGTTGATGCATTTACTAAATTTACTTGGCTATACCCTGTCAAATATATTAATACTGAGGACACACTTGACAAATTAAGACTACAACAGAAAACGTTTGGCAATCCAAAGAGAATAATCACTGATAAAATATCAGCATTTCCCTCTACAACCTTCAGTGACTATTGTATCAACGAGAACATCCAACATCTACTAATAGCAACCGGAGTACCTCGCGGAAACGGCCAAGTAGAAAGAGTACATCGCACACTCATACCTGTCTTGACCAAATTGTTAATTGATGGCCCAACAAAATAGTATAAGCACATAGACAGACTACAGAGAATCCTTAACAGTACCTCAAACCGCTGTACCAAGTGAACTGTTAATTGGCACCACTATGAGGAATAAAGATCTCCAAATACGAGACTTACTGTTGGAAGAATTAATAGAAGAATTACAAGAACAGAGAGATCTACTTCAGCAAGACGCAAAAGCAAACATTCAGAATATACAGGCCCAAAATAAAAAGAACTACGATAGAAAGCGCAAGAAAGCTAGTTCCAGTATATCAGAAAGGGGATTTGGTAGCCATTCAACGAACTCAATTCGGGACTGGACTAAAACTAAGACCTGGAATTTTGGGACCATACAAAATTATAGAAGGAAAGCCGAGAAACAGGTACGACGTTAAATAGGCGACCATGAAGGTCCTAATCTGACCACGTCGTCAGCTGATTTGATAAAGTTTTACTCACCAGGTTGAATAAAACGAAATTAGAAAATCACAACACACCACTATAAACTGCAAATGATTTTTCTGTGGTTAACCAACACTTTCCTTTGCATTATTTATTTTACATATGCAGTTGCGATCGAATAAATTCAAGCAGATATCGTTTATCTGCCAGTTTTGCTTGTAGTTGTCCCAAAATGCGAGAGGAGGTACGATTTTCATATAGACGTTTCCTTATTTCGGAAATACCTGAAAGCAAACTCTTTATTTTCTCTGCTTTAGGGGTTGTCTGCAGACAATTATTTGTCGCATAGATTGATACTGTTGGAATGCATACGAGATGTTTAGTATCTTCAACAGATGAGCAAAAGATTGCAGGTAAAGGCAGAGAGACATCATGGGTTGATGTTTTAGAATTTACAGATTCTATGGAAGACAATGAAGAAAAATCGACTCCTGTTGTAGATATTCTCTCTATAATACCTGGACATGCAAATTTGTTTAACCTTTTTATCAGCGTATTTGTGAAGGAGGAATCAGAAATGTTTGTTATACGCTCTGGCTACCCGAGATGTGCTTTAATTTCATCTAGTGGAATGTTCCATTTTAGGCTAGGAACCATTTTTTTGTATCTGGAAAAGATTACAAAATAATAATAGTAATAATAAACACAAATCACATTTCAACAAATTTTGAGATACAGAATTTTTTTTAAAAAAATGTTTGAATTTTACAAGTTACTGCTTAATTGCATTTTCACTGTCGAAAAAGACCATTTTAAAAAGGAGATTATATCTTACTGATACAAATAGCATGAAATTGAGAGAAATGTGCAAGAATATTACAAATATACGAACTGTATTCAGATTAAAAATGTATGCAAATGTCTCCCATCTGTCCAAATTTAAAAACATTAAACTCTCATAGAGATCTGTCCATTGCTCTATTAGTGTATTTTTGCAGCTTACTTTTGTACATGGAAATTTTAGTTTGCTATAGTGACGTATTTAGCGTGCTATTTTTATTTTAATATGTCATTTATGAAAACTAACAGTAAGATACAAGAACAGGGAGATTTTATTTTGAAAGTAAATTTCCCCCACTCATTTTATAATTTTTCGTTTCTGGAAATATGTATCAACAAAAAGCAATTTTTGTGAGTTTCGCTTTCAAGTTTCACTGCACATTTTACTACATACGCATCTAATTATTATATTATTCTGAACTATATTTATCATCATTAAAGTGCGACGTGGCATTTCATTTATTCAAAATTGAAATCTTTCATCTTCCTAATACAGTTGAGTTATAATTTACTGATTTGCTTGTGAATAATATATATATATATATATATATATATATATATATATATATATAGAACAAT
>JAPMOR010052877.1:119102-137425 GCA_026543865.1 Argiope aurantia | reverse complement strand
TTGATTATACGTTACATAAATCAATTTCTTTGCCTTGGATTTTATTGTTCGACTACTAATTTACATTACATTCCGTTAAATCTGCCAGAACTTTTTCATCTAAGATATCATTCTGGAAATAAAAATAAAAATTTTACCTTCCATATAGCGAAAGTGAAGTAATTTATGAGAAATGGGCAATGAGACATAATTAATCTTAAAATATGTGTTTTTGTAAATGATACTTAGATGGCGCTTCGTAATTTATCATTTGCTTTGGTAGACTGAATTCATTTTCCAGACCAGACCAAATTCAATTCAAACTTGTAATTTTATTTTAAACATACAGATGACGCTTTTACCTACATGATGACGTCAAACTTGAATGAAAAGCCTGAAGAATCTAGCAGAGGAACATGGTAAAGGTAAATTTACGTAAAGTATTATATATATATATTTACCTTTAAAGATGAACAAAAGAAAAAATATTCGAGGATTTTATGTATCTCTAAATATGGAAAATAATATGTTAGTCTAGAACGATATAAGTGTAATTTAAAAAGCAGAAAAACAAAAACAAGGCCAGCTAAGATAATGTTATAAGATTAAATAATTTCTTTTTAAAAATGGAGTTTCTGTGTTAAACATATCATAATCATCTTACTCTTAGGTTTCCATTACATTTTCATATACAAACGAATAGACAGATGCAACGATGCCAAATGTTGTGTAAATGATTTTCTTTTAAAGCCTCTGCATTTGTAGTCTCTAGATGGCGCACTGTTTATTCCAAGTAAATCTTGAAATTAAAATGCTTTATTGTCATCTGCAAAGGATATGTTAATTCTCCTTTATAAATAAAAAAAAGTCTAAGAAACATGAATAACTTGTATAAATGTATAGACGCTCATAAATGTATTGGATTTTTTTAGTTTCTGAGGGTTTTATGAATTCAGTAAAAAAAAAAAAAAAAGAAATAAAAAGGAAACAAAAACAGAGGGTTTTATATTGAAATTATATAGAGAAATGTTACATGCACCTGTTTATTTATATTATATCTTTTTCGTAACAACGGCTTAATTTAATATGTATATGGACTACAGATTATCCAGACATAGTCCTTTATTCGCATTTTTTTTATCTGGATATACATAGCGAAATTTAGGCACAGTGGCATGACTTTCAACAATAGAATTTTCTTTCACCCTTTTCAGTATGAAATGGAAAGAAAGAACTGAAATGAAAGGCTAAGAATTTCTAGAGATCTCTGGTTTTTTTAACTTCCTTCCTTCTTTTTTTTTTTTTAAGAGAAATGTGTTAACTTTTGGATTATAAGCTTTTACAAATTATACAAACGGTAAAATAATGGCTGTGATGAAAACACCAAAGAGAAACTTAATTATGAAAGCACATACCACGTACTATTCAAATGAAAGGTTTATATTAAGTAAAAGTTAGAAGTGTTCGCGATGATTTTTAATGCATTATTGCATCTCAAAGCAACAGATGTCTAAACAGTATTCGACCTCACGCCATCTATTTTTGCCTATAATCGTTGGGACAGTTGCACAAGCTTCAGAAAATTTTTAACGGATAACTTCGAAGTCGAATAATCCGTAAATAAAAATTATCCGTAAAAAAAAAGTTAAAAAATAATCCAAATATCTTAGGCAAAAATTTTGTTATGGAAATTTCTGAAAATTACAATGAAGTGGGATTCCACACACAAAAAGTTAGATACAAAAATTAATATTCAGTAAATTTTCAATTAATTAGAAATTAATAAAAAAATTTACCTTTTTCAATAGTACCTTCGGAAAAAGTCACCTCACGAGAAATATTTTAATTTCACCTTAAAAATCAAAATTTTTTCATTTCAGTGATATCGATTGCATTTTGGCATCATATTTTTTTAGTCGTTATTAATCTTTTAAAATATTTAAATACATTACATTTTAAAACTTTGCACTATTCTACCACCATTTTTTAAATTTATATTCTTTTGGTAAGGTTTTTATTTATTAAAAGTTATAGTTTAAAGGTATGGTTTATTCTTGAACAGAGAATTGATACCTGCGAAAACATCACCAAAATTTTGTTCTTCCTCCACAGAGTTTTGAAGGAAATTAATTCTAAAAAAATTTACATTACCATGAAATTAAAATATTTAACGTGTCAAAAATACGCCGATTTCATTTTTGTGCCCTTTTTTCGGCTAATTTATCCGAAAATTTAACGAAGGTAATTTAGAAATAAAGAAACTTGTAGGTAAGTACTCCTTTGCTAAACAAGCGTTAAGACTGTCAACAAAACTACCACTTCCATACCACTATATTTCAAAATCAGTTTCTTTGGAGTATATAAATTTTCATTCATTTAAATTGTTATTTATTGTCATTCATGCAAATGGAGAATACAACAGAAAATAGCATTTGTAAATCCTACTTTTATCGATATTTCATTAAGTGAAAGAACACATAATTTTTCCGAGTGATTTATCCCTAATGATTACCTTTTTAAACACTAGTTCAAATTTGGTAAAAATCCTGGAGTTTAGATTATAAGTAACTAAAGTCCTTTATCACCCTCTTTGGAACGGCTGCTGCTATATTTATAAAAGTAATGTTCAGGTATAGTGGACAGGCGCTATTAAACTGCCTGTGGAGCCACCTCATAGAAAGCTGGGGAGATAGCATTCCTATCTCGAAAACAGAAAGACGTAAAGGAAAAGACCCTTGTGGATATTAATGCGAAGAGTAGAACGGTTAAAACGAGCATTTTTTTCTTGATTTCGTTCACTGTGAAGTGGCAAACCGATCTGAGTCAGAAAAAAAACCCCATATAGTTATAACAATATATCTTTATTTGAGATGCTCAAGCTTCTGCAATGGATATTTGAATCCTCGCTTGAATTTCATATCGTTACGTCTCTTTTATAGCTGTCTCAGGTGAACAGGCGTGATTTGCATATTGCGAAAATTTCGAATATTAAGCGCAAGTTCATGCGACACTATTTTGTACGATCTTGTTTACTTTGTTTATAAAGACAATCAGGACAAGGATGCAACTGTCTGGGTTTCAACCGCATTATGACCATAAAGTGTCCTTTCGTACTAAATCGATGATGCTTTGCATCTTTGAAAACCATTTAATTCATTTTTCCTATGTCGTTCTGTTTTCGAGATTGGAATGCTATCTCCGCAATTCTCCTGCAGATGGCGCCGCAAGCGGTTTCTTTCAGTATGTACTTGTCTACTTTAGTATGCTAAAATACTAATACTTCTAAGTTTAGTACCTAGACACCAATTTTATGAATATAGCAGCAGCCGTCCCGAAGTTAAGAGGATGATAACAACTCCAGTGTGGGGCGCAGCCGCCAAAACTCACATTAATGGCTTATCAGATTCATAATGGACTTATCAGACCTTTTTACCACTAAAAAAAAAACTATATATACAAAATTACTTAAATTTTATTTCTATTGTATTTATAAAACCTTCATCACGTTTTCGAACGCTGTCTTTTATGGGTAAGTATGGGCGGGTTAAGATAAGTAAATGCGTCACCCTCGAGAGATCTCCCAGGGGTCATGCTTCCCTCACTAGCACCTCAATCGCAATTGGGATAGGCGAATCTATCGCCATCTTAACTTTTCACGGGTAGGAACGTTTGGGGGAAACGGGCTTCCACGATTAGAGTTGTTTTCCTGGCTCAATTGAATCTTTGAGAGCGAGGGAAAACGTTGTCATTGCTGTGAATGAGGATATATATATATATATATATGAGGATTATAGCATTGTTTTGTTAGAAAAAGTTTTATTATCTAGTGAGAAGAATTATTTTTAAATTTCCCTCTATTAATGCTATTTTTAAATCGCTATTTCTAATCTTTGTAAATGTTGTTTTGCAATTTACAAATATGTTGCAAAAAACTTATAAATTACATTGTGAATAAAAATATAATGTGGTATTGATATGTAAGAGTAATATCATTTTTAAAATTTAAAAGTAATATTGATATTTGAGAGTAATATCATTTTTAACATTTAAAAGTAATATTGAAATTTAATAGTATGTTTTATTTTCATATTATATAATATGAAAACAAAACATCTGATTATTCATTTCATACATGTTGATTTTTATTTGGTCATTACTCTTGTGTTTGTAGTTTTAAGTAAATGCATGTTAAATTCTTGTAAATTGCAAATCTATAATTTTTAAATAACTTAAGGGGATAAACTAACAAATATTCATATCTGTAATCATAATTAAATAACTTATTGAATTTAAATAACACGTTTTATGAGTAGAAGACATATAACCGAAAGTTAATGATCTCGGTCATCCTTCTTTTTAAAAATTTAGTAAAACAACATTAACATAAATTTAGAAAAATAATTTTTTAAAGTGCTGACTGTAAAAATAACTTGATATCACAAACTTTCTCAACTACTCGGAGAAAGTCTTCAGATCTTAATTTTCAATTATTCAGTCTTCAATTTATTTCTAATTTAAATGAAGTCGACTGATCAAAACACAAACAATAGCATTCATATCATAGTGGTATAACAGACATGACATGTTGAATAAATAAGTATATATTGTAAAGCCCAGCCTTTATTCAAGAAACAATTTTCTTGTATGGATTTTGATTTTATTGAGAGTATTTTGAGACTTATTATTTTTAATTTATTCTGAATTAATGTTTGATTGAGATTTACTTTACTATAGTCCAGTATATTGCAATATATTATAAATTTCTAAAGTTGTTGAATAAAATTGTTACTGCAAGTTATTCCCCTCATCTAGATAAATAAAAACAAATTGAGTTTTTACTACTTAACAGATAAATCTCAATAAATGAGCTATAAAAATATGATGAACATTTTTAATGTATGAAATAAAACTATTGTTCAATTCATGTTTTATTGATAATTTAAGTTTGTTGTAACAAATTAATCATACATAAATTATGACATATTTATAAATATACTTAAAATATTTTCACTTGATAAAGTTATTTATCAGCCCAATCAGTGTTATTTAAAAATAAGTAGCAGCTGTTGATGATTTAAAATTGCAAAGAATTGTATTTTACAGTGAACTGTTAAATTGGAAACTATTAAATGCAAATGAGCTTTATTCTATATTTTACATGCTTTGTATCTCATACAAACTGAAATATTATCTTTATGTTAATATTTTCATATATTCTTAATGTTCTAATAAGGCAAATTTGGAAACATAAATTAAAATCTTATGACAATACAAACTTTCTGAATTTCCTTGATGCTTTACTTATATTTTATATCGCATTAAGATCAAAATTGTTGCAAATTTTAATTATGCAAGTTGATCTCTCAGATCCATCAAAAACAATTTGTGCAAATATATAATACTGCATCAATTCAAATTTACTCTGTTTTTGAATGATTCTCTTTTATTCTTTTCTATTTTGTGGATAGTTTCTATATGAACTTTCATTTTCTTGCAATGTAAATGGTTCTATGTACATTTCATGCACATGATTCATCAGAATAAGCAGTAATTTGTCTTTAAAATTGACATTAAGTGCACATGTTCTTTTACCTGTCATTCCATTAAATTATGTATTGTTTCCATGCTGATACAAAATTACTGTAATGTATGGAGGACATAAAACATAATTTGTAAATATTAATTATTGTCCTTTCTTTATAGTACTAACAATAATTCTGGTCCCTTGCAGAAGATTCTCCTAAGATTATAATGGTTTGTTTGGTTTTATTTCTTTCCCCATAATATTTTGTTTTTCCTTGGATGACTATTTGATACCATAAATGACAAATAATTGGAATTAATCATATGTTTAAGTTCTATTATTGTTTATCTCGTATATTTCTCAAATTCTCCTACTCTCTACTTTGAAATGGTTAAATTTCAGTAGCTGATCTTTGGTATCAGTAGTTTGGAGTACAGTTACTTTTCTAATTATTCTATTTCTTATAAGAGTTCTCTACAATTAAAATGATTCTGAATCTCTGTCCAATAAAATTTGTCTTGAAAAAGCATTTCTGCTAATTTATTTTTTCGTGATTCTTCTAATGAAAATTTAAATTGTTAAATGAGATTGAGCGTTATTCTATATTTTCTCTTTCTTTGAATCGCATTCAAACACAAATTTTATCTTTATTTTAATATTTTCACATATTTTTGATGCTCTAATAAGACAAATTTGGAAACCTAAATGAAAAATCTTATGATAATACATTCTAAATTTTCTTGTGGCTTTAGTTATATTTTATATGACATTAAGATTAAATTTGTTTCAAATTTTAATAATATGTATATATGCAGGTTGTTCTATCAGATCCATCAAAAATAATTTATGCAAATATGTGTTACTGCATTATTTCAAATTTACAATATTTTTATATGAATCTGTTTTATTAGTTCAATATTTAGTGGCAACTTATATTTAGTCTTAAATGTAAACTTTTATGGACATTTATTTTCTTGCAATATAAATTATTGTATGTATAACATACATATGGTTCTTCAGAATAAGGAGTAATTTCATTTTAAGATTTACTTTAAGCATAAATGTTCTTTTACTGATAACAGCATTACATTATCTATTATTTATATATTCACAAAAGATTACTCTAATTGTTGGCTTACATAAGGCATGATTTGTGAATAGTAATTATTACCTATAATTTATAGCATGAACAATAATATTGTGGCTAGTATTATTGTTACTGCTAAAATTCATACATGTTCATTCTAAAACTGATGCAGAAGATTCTCCTAAGATATTAAAGATTTGTTCGTTTTTGTTGCTTTTTCCCCAATTTTTTTTTTTTGGATGTCTATTTGATAATAAAAATGACATAATTTGCATTATTTTTATGTTTAAATTTTCTCAGCTCTCTTGTATATGTCTCGAATTCTCCTACTCTTTACTTTCAAACGGCTGAATTTCAGTTGCTTATCTGTGGTATGAGTAGTTGCTTGGAGTATATTTACCTTTCTAATTATTCTATTAAATATAAGAGCTATCTGAAAATAAACTATTTTGAATCTCTGTCAAATGGAATTTATCTTGAAAAAAAAAAAAAATTCTGCTAATTATTTTTTCATGCTTTGAGTCTCATTGAAACAGAAATATTATATTTATTTTAATATTTCCATATATTCTTAATGTTCTAATGAGCTAAATTGAGAAACAAAAATAGGAATCTTACGACAAAACACTCGGAAATTTCGTGATCTCTTATTTATGTTTTTGTAACATTGAAATTAATTTTTTGCAACTTTTCATAATTAATAAATATACTGGCTGTTTTATCAGATCCATGAAAAACAAATTGTGCAAATATATACTACCACATAAATTCAAATTTTTTCAGTTTTTGTATGAATCTATTATTATTTTATATTTAGTTGATTACTATAATTAGTTTCTATATGAACTTTCATTTAAGTTTATTTTCTTGCCATGTAAATTATTCTATCTACATAGCAGACAAATGGTTCATTAGAATAAGAAGAAATTGGTCTTTAAAACTGAGATTTAGCACACATGATCTTTTACCTATTATTGGATTAAATTATGTATTGTTTACATATTGAGACAAACTTACTGTAATTGTTGGAGTACATAAAACATAGTTTGTATACATTAATTATTGGATTTTATTTATAGCATGTGCAATGATACTATGACCAGTATTATTATTAATGTTAAAATTTTTGCATGAACAATAATGCTAAAATTGATGCAGAAACTTCCCCTAAGATTATAAAGTTTTCTTTCTTTCTTTCTTTTTTTTACCAAGATATTTTTTTTCTTCTTGGATGTCTATTTGATACTAAAAATGAGAAATAATTTACATTAATTTTATTTTCAAATTCTCTTACTATTTACTTAGAAGTGGTTGAATTTCAGTTGCTTTTCTGTGGCATATGTAGTTGCTAGCAGTATATTTATTCTGTTTAATAATATAATGGCTCCCTGAAAATAGAATGAGCTTGAATCCTTTTCAAAAGGAGTTTATCTTATAAAAGAATTTCTGCTAATATTTTTTCACGATTTTTCTAATGAAAATTGAAATTATTAAATGAGAATGAGTGTTATTCCATATTTTTCATCTTCATTTATTATTTTAATTTTCTAATATGCCAAAATACGAAACAAAATTTAAAATCTCACAGAGTATCAGAATTTAAAACCTTACGTTCTGAATTTCCTTGATCTTTTAGTTATATTTTACATAACATTAAGATTAAATTTGTTGCAAATTTTAATAATATGTAAATATACAGATTTTTTATCAGATCCATCAAAAACAATTTATGCAGATTTGTGCTACCGTATTATTTCATTGTTTTTATATTAAACTTTTATTTGTGGTGATTAGTTACATTTTAAAACTTGACATTAAGCACACATTTTCTTTGATCTATTATTGCATTAAGTATTGTTTATATATTCAGACAAATTTACTGTAATTTTTAGAATACATAAAACACGATTTATAAATATTAACTATCGTCTATAATTTATAGCATGAACAATAATACTATGACAAGTATTTTTGCTCCTGTTAAAATTCTTGCAGTAAAAATAATGATAAATTCATGCATGTTCATTCTAAAATTGATGCAGAAAATTCTCCTTAATTTTAATTAACTTTTTTTACTGATACTTTTATTAATTTAGTGTATCATGAAAAATTACAAAAATAAAGATTTTATGTGAGATCTTTTTTTTTTTTTTTTTTTTTTTTTTTTTTTAACCCCAACTTTTTTTTTAGGGATAAAACTCTTTTTGTTAAAAACAAGGCTTTTTTTTTTTTCATCTTCTTAAATTTCTAAAGAAAAAATTCTTTACTGCAACATTTATCGGTCATTTTTTCATATTATACACAAATTCTTCCAGCATTTCTTTGCATTTTACACATACACTAGGAATTGAACTCTACTTTAAGATTAACAAAACACAAAATACTAAAATGTTCGAATTAATTGGGACAAACGGAGGAAAAAACACGATTTTTTTTTCTTTCTAAAACCTTAGCTTTTAATCCTTACATGCATTAAGTAGACTGATAAATCTCTAAACTAGCACAAAGTATTTCCTCCTTTAGCAGAAATGACCTCTTCAACACGTCTTGGCATTGACTCCATTAGTGGAGCGCACTGTGGAACCACACTTATCTAGAACTTTTTATCATTTGTTCTGTTGTAGTGCAATTCATCTTAGCTAAACGATTCTCTAGAATATGCCATAAGTTCTCAACGGGAATTTGGTCTGGTGAATTACCAAGCCACTCAAACACTTTTATATTTATTTTCGCCGCATAAAAGTCTGGACTACTTTCGAAGAGTGACAAGGGGCCAGGTCATATTGAAATGTTCTGTCAAATGTTTCCATGAATAGAACAATCCTGCTGCCTAATATTTCTATGTATTTCACAGAATTCATTATGCCTTTAAGAGGAACTAAGCTGGCAGTGCCATTTGTTGTGATAAAAAACCCAAAACATCTGTTTAGAAGAGTGTTTTACAGTCTATTGGATATGATCTGGTCGCAAAGTTTCACCTTCACTTCCTCTTACTCTTGATTTATATCCCTACACAAATAAATATATTTCATCACTGAAAATCACTTTCTTCCGGCCATTAACAGTTTATGATCTTTATTTTTTTTTATCCATGCTAAACGTTTTTTCATCATTTTCTGAGCTGGAAATTGTTTTTTCCTCAGTCTTATTGCTTAAAGCCAACTTCCAGAAGCCTCTTCCATACAGTTGAGGTACACTTCAACACCCTAATCCAATAAATCCCTTTGAAGGTCTGTGCTTGTCTTTCATGGATTTATTTTGCTATTTCTTATTAAAATTTTATCAGTTCATGGACTAGTTTTCCATTTGCACCCACATTTTCTTTTTCTTTTTGGAGACAATGATCCAGAATCTTGAAATGTTCTTACAATTCTTTAAACACTTTTCCCACACCAACTGCCGTAGCTATATCTTTCACATGCATAGAAGTGTGATCATTAAGAGCGATTGTTTTAGAATGCTTCTTCGGAGTAATATCCATCATTGAACAAGCAAAAGTAACACTATGCAACAAAATGTTACATGTAACACAAAATTATAACCCCCAGCCATGCTGAAAGGCTCACAACTGAACTACTAAGGTACTAAAACTAATCAAATGAGTAAATTATAGTCAAGATCGATCCATCACAATACCTCTAGGCAGATATAACTGGTTTAAGGTGGTTTGGGACATCACTGGTAATCACATACCAACTCAAACAAGAAAAACAAGTCTGTCCCAATTAATTCGAACATTATTGTAGTGGAGCTGCTTGACTAAAATGTTCTTTTGCGGGATGTCGTAGTTAAATTATGCTCATTTATTCTTTTACGTTTTTAATACAATCATTTCCTTCTCTATTTTTTTTTATGCATTCATTCTTAAAATATCATACAAATGGTCTCATTCCTCTATATCTATTGATCATGCAATTACTATATCATAATTCAAATTTAGTATTTATCTTGTATTCAGAGAGTCTGCAATTGCTGATAAATGGTGTTTTTTGAGCTCTATGCCTATATAAAATAATCAGGAAAACCAAAGAACAAGTCCCAACCACAGGTTAGATTTTGTCAATTTTTGTTTTATATGAAAACTTGTAACTTCAGGATATCTCCCCAACAGTCTCTTGTCTGCCACTGCTCTCTATTTTCAAAAACACTACTTTTACTTTCTCTATATCAGCAAAACTTGATAGAATGTCCTGGCAATAACTATAGTGCTTATTTCAGAAATTACTTTATCTGGATGCTAAAGATATCTAAATACATCAAGGGTCAATACTCCCAACTGTCTTACATTTTTGAGATATCACAAAATAAGACTTTGGCAGAACCCCCAGCCTTACTCACTAAACCAACTTCCAACAATTTTTACCCCCCAATTTCATCAATTTATAGACATTGCTAATAAAATATTCTATGTTTACTTTTCATGAATTTAATTTAAAATAGTTCTTTTGTTGTGACAAAATGTAATTCATCCGAGATAGTTGACATAACTAGATTAATTATTAATATGGATGGCTAATATCTGTCACCAAAGGAGATTACCAAACTTTCATTGATATGTGAACACTTAAGCACAAACTTGCCTTAATTGTCGATGACAGCTTAAAAGTGCTATGTGTTTGTATATAATATACATATAAAATGTTAAATTGGGATTATCAACAAATAACTGCAATAACTAGATAGAGGAGCAACCATAATTTAAACTTTTTGTTCAACTGAATAAAAAAAATTGATAATTTAGATTAATACTTTGCTTATTATCTGCTAATAGAAAATATAATACATTCAAATCTACAGTCTATTAAATTAAATTTTGTAAATTCCAAATAATATTAACAATTTTTTATATTTTTAAATACAAGAATAAAGAAACCACACATATGAAATCGCAAGAAAATTAATGTCTTCTATGCCAGTTTCAAAGATTCAGAATTTCTGTCAATAAAAATATTCTAAACATAACATTTAATCTGTCACTCAAGCTACTATTTCAAGGTAGTGAATGTAACTCAAATGGAACTAAGAGAAGCTGCCAAGGACAATATATATACATTTTCTATTCAATCTTACAATTGAAATATAATTGTAATTATTTTAAATCATCTCAAAATGTTTTACACAAGTCATATAGCAATTGAAATTACTAGTTAAATAAAAATTTTCAGACAGCAGCTTTATTAAATATGACAAATTTCACTAATTTCTGACAAATTATATGTAAATCAAATAAAATTAACCCCAATCTTAGCAAAAAACTTTGTTTAAGCCTCATTCACATAACACCAGCTGCTTTTGACGACCAGCTGTTTCACCAGGAAAATTGGGTAAAACTTCAAGTGAATCTTTAAAATGAAACTTTACTTTGCTGAGAAAGTGTTTATGGGTTTTTTTTAAACTTCAAAGTTTAATAGTCTAGTAATTCATGTTATTTTAAAGACTTTATATAGTTATGTTCATTGTACTATTGCCTCACTAATTTTCAATTGTTTCACTTAAAATTTGAAAGTTTAATTTTAAATAGAAAGTGATAATACAGTAACATGCTTGCTGAGCTGAAGCAGGTTTTCAATATGTATATATATATCATGATAAAAGATGTATCATTAAACTTTGAAGTTTTGTGTGTGTTACAAAATATATTTCATAATTTACTTAATATATTAGAACTTATTCACATAATTTACAAAGTTTATCCAGCACTCACTTTCTATTTTAAATAATAATGTATTGATACTAGATAATAAAATTATTCCTGTGTATTTATTTATTTATTAGAAAAGCAGTACAGTAATTATAACATAGAAATAGAGCTATGAGGAATGATAGCAGAATGACGAAATAGTTCAAGTAGTATGTCGTTAAGAGTGTTCTGGCACACACACGCCCTTGGGCAGCTGAAATAATAACCAATTATACTTCTTCATATATACAGAAATAGTACATCATATATGATATGTTCTTTCTACGGTAACAGAAAATAGGTATGGCATTCTTTAAACAATATATTTTATTTTCTCATGATTACAGGAAGAGTCTAACTTTTAATTATTATTACAATGGGAAAACCGACTGAATAAACATTCTAAACATATATAACTTTAGAAGGGAACTTAACTGAAACAGCATATTAATTTCAACAACAGTAGCCTCAGCCTGATGCAAAGATAAAGACACTATGCAACTTACAGTGAAATTACAGTGAAGTTTTAATTCAAGCAATCAGAAAATAATCATTTCTTGAACACAAATTGAAGTCACCACATATTTAGAGAGAGATAAAAAACATACATATACATGTGTGTATGTATGTTATATAATTATCTTTCCACTTCCAGTTTTATGAAAAATAAGTTTAGCCCCCCATAATTACATTAAATGCTTAGTCTACTTATAATTTTTTTTTCTTTCTTGCACAAAGCATCTTTCTAATTGCCACGAAAAAATTATATCAGAATACTGTTTTATAGTCTTTGTATTCTACGTTATACACAAATTGTCTGTACATATAGTATAAGGGAATATACACAGACTTGGAAACGATTACTTCTATCAATCAATCCTAATCATCATTTGGTTGATTAAATCAAAAAAATTGATATATAACTTAGGAACGAATATGCTGCTTTCCGCTTTTAATAATTAAATTCTCTAAAATTTACCACAATTCACATGATATCATCAAATGAGTTTCTTTGAATATTGTAAAATCAACACAACTGAATAATCATAGGTAAATCTGAAGTTAAAATGAAACACATGCAAAATTAATTTTCAGTTTAATTAGGATAAACTATTTTGAACAACGTTGATTAAAAAGCATATATAAAAAAGGATCTTAGTTAAATAGTAGTATGTATATATATATATAAAATCCTAAATGTTGATTTGTGCTCGAAGAATTGCGGATTTTCCACGATTACTAGTTGCAATACCCCCGTACCGACTCTAGACTTCTTGAAAATGGATGCATTTTTTAACATGTCCGGCAAAAGTAAGAATGATTTTACTACCTCCTATGTACATATTTTCGGGGGGATGGACGAATCCATCGCAAACCGTACTTTTCACAGGTAGAACCGTTTGAGTGAGAGGGGCATCAGGGATAAGCGTTGTCATTTATATGTTGAGTTGTATCACAACACTAAGTCTCAACGCTTTTCCCTGTGGTTTGAGAAGGAATGGTATTTTTTTCCAAACGATGTGCAATATATTTTTCAGTAATTTTTCTACTTAAGTAATGGATATTTAATACAAATTTCTTTTCATCGTTTATAAGTGCTTCTTTGCATATTATTTCACTACAGCGAATGCTGGAGAAAAATGACAGTGTTAATCGTTTGGTACAAACAAAACATTTTAGACTATTGATTTTCTTCAGGTGGCTTTTACTTGCTTTCCATGCTTTTTTTTATTACTTCTATTGCTGTTTTTAGATGATTCTGAATTTCCTGATACTTACATTGTTCTGGATGCTCGCCAAGTAGTAAAGAAAGCGAAAGATAGCTCACCGACGGCGGTCACCCATTCGTTTCCGAAGTAACAATGTGTCTTTCTGCTTCATAAAGTACTTTAACCGGTACAAGAGGCATGTTTTAAATTATCACTAATAACAAGTTTACAGACGGAAAAAATTAATGAAAACTATACACTTTTTTTTTAACTATCTCGCGTTTCTCAAAATAAAAAAAAAATCCTTTAAAAAAAATCGTGTAATGGGAAGATTTAGAATTCCATTGCCAATTTGCTAAATCATAATTTGATGTGCTGTTGAGTTTCAACGTACGCAACCAAATAAAAACAATTCTTAAATCAAAAGTACTTTGAGCTTTAAATATTTAGGTATATATTTAATATCAATATTGAATGGGTACATTTTAAAATTAATTTAATCGATATTTCGAATAAACAGACAAGTGTCTTCAATTGAAAATAGTTTTAGATAACGCTGAAAAGATCAATTACAAAGTAATTGTACTTCCGAAAAGATTCTCACATTTAGCAGTTTTCAGATAGTTTTTGCACAGTGTTCTTTTTCTTTGAATTATACTTTGCAGCCTTAATATGAATCGTGTTCATCTTTCATTCAATTTGAATTTCACTTTTCAGCCTTAATATGAATCATGATCTGCTTTCATCGAATTCTAAACGCATGCTTACAGAGGGATTTGGAGCTAATTTCTAAATTAATCTTGTAAAACAACCACAAGCTATGATCTACTCTAAATTTTATACAGAAGATTGAAAACCTCATCAACTTTTAAATCGAAAAATCAAACCACAATATTAGTGATAAAGGTTCGTTCATCATTTCAGATGGATAATTTGAAGAGATATTCCTCTTTCCCCGCTAGTTAATTGATATAATAAATTTTGAAGTATGTAAAATGCCTCGCTTTCATCTTATTCCTCCTTTCCTACCCCTCCTTACCCCATGCTTTAGCGCAACAGCGAAACTTGATGCGATTAAATCATAGTATCGAAATCGAAACAATTACAAACTAAAACATAATATTGTTATGAGAGTGATGGTGATGACGGGTTTTCGTCGGCGTGTTGTACCAACGTGACAGTATTGAAATGAACACATTCATTACACAAATTTTTATTGAAATTAATTAAGTTATATCAAATAGCTTCATTGCAAGCTATGTAATGGCTTAAATAGACTTAAAACTGAAATGTAATTTTAGTAAACTATTCAGAAAAAATATATATAAACATATCGGTTTTAATATAGATAGCTTTCCTTCTATTTAAAAAATGTGGTTTCTTTATCTCCTTAGTTGGATAGGAGTAGTTATCCAAATAAGTTTTGTTATTTTATCAGTTGGTAAGTTGATTTTTTTTTTTTTTTTTTTTTTTTTGTCAGAAGAATGCTTTTGATGCTCGTTTGATTCGGTCACTTTTGAAAAAGAATTTTTGTTAGCTGTGAAGTACCGTTTAAAACTTTCGACCATTCAAATCAAAGCAGCATCGTAATTTATAAAAGTCATGAATATATATAAAATTATATAATTTTTTTTCCAGCTTTTTTAACATTTTCTGTAGAAAAACTTTCTTCCGAAAATGAAGACTGCCTCACATAGTAGTACCTTGCCATTATGTATTATATATTATACTGATTTACTATCAGTCATCCTCAACACAATGAATTCATATAATTTTTCTCGGTCTTTTCCTCATTCCATTATCTTTACATAGCAAATAATCAAAAATTTTCTTTTTGAAGTAAAATATTTTTCTTGATGGTTTTAGGTTTTATTTACTTTCTTTGTATCTTATTTAAAATTTTTTTTCTACAACTTACATTTTATGTTGTAATTATTTTTCAATTGAAGTATTTAGAATTTTTGCTTTTTAAAATTCAATTTAAAAGGGCGCGTTAAAAGTTTGTGATATAAATCTGGTTTTAAAATCATTCACAAGTTTTCTGTTAGTATATTCTTTTAGACAAGAAAAATAGCCATGGTTTGTAACATTGTATTAACCTTTTCACTACTAATCTGGCCATAAAAGCTCTATTGTAATGGGCCAGTTTCTGTTTCAAACAAGAAGTCCAGGATGTAAAACAAGTTATCACTAAGGTCACTCTCGCTTTACATCCTGAATTCCTCGTTTGAAGAAGAAAATGGTCCATTAGTATAGAACTGGATAGCTGAATTAGTGAGAGGGTTAAATCTGTTTATATATTTTAAAACCCAAGATTTTTCAATATGAGGGAAGAAACAAAATCGAAAAGTTTTGATGAAAAATTATCATGATTGAGTATATAAATCTTAATTTGCCAGAATTCAGAACACTACAGATAACTTTTCATATCATGTTTGTAAGTTTGAGAAGTCATTTGAAATTCATGTTACTTTTACCTTCTTAGTTAATAATGAGTGAAGCTGACAGAGTGTAGAAACCTGCAAATACTTATTAAAACTAAACAGCTATTGTTTTAATAAAATAGCTTTATAATTCAACATATTAATTGTTGTTTAATATTATTCATTACTTTAAAGTATATTAAGAATATATTCTAGTTTATCTTATTAGGAACAATCCCATAGTATGCTTAATTGCTGTTTTTTTGTTTTGTTTTTTCTATCGGCTTAATTTGTAATTGATATGCTTTTCCACAATCATTTTAATGCATGCACTTTCAATGCTTCTAGATGACAATCTTTAAAAATAAAATATATAATCTCTTTTGAAATATTTTGGGCTGAAAACTTTATCTGTCTACATAATTTTATTTTTATATTAAATTCCCTGGCATCTAGTAGAGGTCTTCATCTATCAGTATGTAGAAAAATAAATAAAAGATTAGCATAAAACTGTAGAAATTATAGTTACTGATATTTTCAAATATAATAGATAAAAAAGCCACAATTACAAAAAGATGTTTATAGGAATATTCTTATTAACATTATCTGTAACTATCTGGAAATTTATAATTATCTATTTCATCATGAAATGTTTTGCAGATATTTGAATATTACTTATTTTACTGTTTCTTCGTTAAGATCATATGAAGACAGATATTCAAATAGTGAAACATTCTCATCTTTTTGTGTCCCTCTTTAAAATAAAAATAAACCTTTTGAAGAAATTTGTTAAAATATTTGTGGTAATTACAGAATTAATTCTTTTAATGCTAGAGAAGTGCATATTCAACAGTTTGTATTTTTTGCATTCCTAGAGATTGATTCAAGCAGCATTTATTCAGTTTTTAATGATAGTTTAAAAACAAGATAATGAAATATTCATTTTACAATATTGAGGAAAATAAGAACGTGGAAATTTAGTATTGTCTAAAATGAAATAATCTGATAATTTTAATGTATATGCAGATGTATTTGATTTGTTTTTTTATTGTAATTTATGACAGTTTTTTTTAAATATTTTATTAAATTGTTTTTAAAATTTGATTTACTTTATTTTCTCCAAGTCTTTTTTTTTTTCTTTTGCATGTTTTCATAAACAATGGATGCAGAATACATTTTATTATTTGATACCATGATTTTATTGTAGTATTATGACATGTATTTAAATGTTACATGAATTTGAAAATATTATGCATAATTTAGAATGTTTCATAATCTGCTATGTTGTTTATTTAGTTAATGAAGCTAAGACGCGAATGTGCAAAGTTACAACAACTGTCAGTGAAACTGAATGTTAAAATATTAAACATTACTCCTTGCTTTTGAGAAATGCAATAAATTATGTATTATCATAGATATATTGCATTAAAATCATGTTAACATATAATAGAATGTATTATACATATTTTACTTTAGGTGGCATACCTGCTGAGTGACATCCTTCGAAATCTGCATTGTTGCAACATTTCTAAATTACCTTGTTTATATATACTATATCCAAATAGAAAAAAATATTCCATCTGTAATAGCTTTAAGATTTATGTGGTCGATAGCTATGTGAATCAGAAAATGTCTAGCGGTGGTATGTTGAGTGAAACAGATGTGATAAAACAAGTAATGTCACATCTTGAATTTCTTCAAAATAGATATAGGATGGAGTAATCTTATTTTTGATGTCAAAGGGTACTAAGGAAATTAATACTTGCGATCATATGTTCTGGTATTAAATGTAGATTTGGAAATTCAGTTTTTTTATGACCTAATGATTCTTATATATTGATGTAACATTTCTGCAGAAATGGAATTTCGTCTTTTTTCGGAATCAAATTTTATTTTTCATTAAATCGATCAGTTTTTTTTT
>JAPMOR010052877.1:41713-115869 GCA_026543865.1 Argiope aurantia | reverse complement strand
ATATATATTGTTGTACTTGCTATCACTTTAGAAGTTGGAAAGACTTAAAGTGCTCTATATTGCTTTGAAAATGTTGATAAAGTATTATATTTTATTGCTTTCAAATATATACAGGCAGTTTTCATATCCATTACTTTCTTTTGAAAACAAAGAGACTCTGTAATACTCTAATTTCTTTTAATTCGTATAACATTTCCTTAATTTCAGCTGCTGGTCTCTATTATATTGCTGAGTTAATAGAAGAATACACAGTCTTCACCTGTCGGGTTATTAGGATTTTAATTCTGGTAAATTCAGTTTTGATTTTTTTTTTCCCTTGCTGTAAATAGACTTAAAAAAATATATATGTTGAATATAAATGCTTCAAGGGTATTAGAATTGTAAAATAATTGTTCATTGGATGAATAGTAAATTTCTTTTCTATTTCTAGTTAGTGCTGTCTCTTTTAATAGTATAAGCCATTAATTCTGAATTTGTTGGTGTTTTAATGAGCTAAGTTACTGTAAATACATTTGATTGCAATTATAAAGGAGAAGGAATTTATAAACTAAGAATTTGTATATATAAACTAAGAATACATTTGATTGCAATTATAAAGGAGAAGGAATTTATAAACTAAGAATTTGTATATATAAACTAAGAATTTTCAGCATGGCTAGTATTTGAGGTTGATATCTTTTAAAAGTAAATTCCCCCAAAGCTATATATTCAAATTTACAAAGGTATGGAACGTGCTTGTAGATGAAATATTGAGTATCCATAATAACATTATTTGAAAACGTTTTAAAAGAACTGTAAAATAATTTTTTTGCAGAAAAGTAAGTTATCTTTAAGAAATGAAGTAATTTTTCATAAACATTTCAAAGATTTCAAAAATAAAAATTAAAGCAGTTAATAAAAATCATGTTTTATGAACTCTTACCATTTGTAGTTGTTTCACTTAAATATCAAATATTTAAATGATACAACTATTAGTGATTATTATATATTTCTTTTAGGTGGCTTATTATCTTTCCCTTTATTCTATTTAGTATTAATTACATTGAAGATTTTTATGCTTTTAATATTGCTTATAATCTGTCTAATACCATTTCTCAATAAAAAAAAATTGTTCGTTTTGATATGGATTACTCTTATTGAAATGGACGGGAGAAGGGGGTCATGTGCTATTTGTTCAGATTTCTCTGCTTAATTCAGATAAATGAAATTGCTTGCATCAGTGTTTTATTACTTAAGATAAAATTGTTTACAAAATGTATTACTGTTAGAAATTATTAACTCGGAATGTGTGTTAGTCTTCTCTAATGATGTTGTTTGTACATAGCAGTGTTATTGACTTATAAATATTTTAAGGCTATTTGTGCCAAAGGTTAATTAAAGTCATGATATCCAAAAGGAATATAAAATCTTTTACTAAAAGTTTGCTTTGGCAGGTAAGGGAGTGATGATATCTATATATTCTTAAAATGAAAAAAAAAAAAAAAAAGGAAGTTGACGACAAAATGTAATATTTTGCTGAGCATTGAAGCCTGTTCGTGTAATGTTGCTTGAAGAAAGTTTTGTTGTTCTCCTATTACTGAATTAATTATTACCAAAATTCATACTAAAGAAATATGAAATACATTACAAACAGTCGGATATTTTTCTTTAAAAATATGAACTTAAAAATTAATTCTAAATTTTGTGTTATGTATATATTTAAATTTATTTATGTCATATCTAGCTCTTTTTTTTAAGCAATCTAGAAAAATGTATATTTTTTTCTTTGATAAGAGAAAATAATAAAATAGACATCTACATAATTGTGATTACGGTGTAACTCATTTATTACAATTCATATTTTTACCATTAATTTACAATTTTATTAAGAAAGAATTTTATTTAAAGAATGTTATTTATTAGAAAGCTTTTGTAAGGTAATATGTAAGCAGTGGATTATTACAAAGGATATTGGGTCATTTACCTGCATAAATAATAGATCTGAATGAAAATATGTGGCACCATTTGAAAAATCATATTTTTGCATGAAACTTCATTAATATTCAAGTTCTGTATCTAGACAATTAATAGAGACTTTAATTGCATTTGCCTCTGTAGAGCTTTGAGTATGCATCAGTTCAGTGATACATTACTGTATTATTGTTATCAAGGACAAAACCTGGTCTGTTAAGTTTTGATTTAACTACAATATATAATCCCAACTTATTAAAATATTTTGCTTATTCAGTATTATGGTATTGCTAAGGGTTTTATTTTTCTATATTCTTGATATTTAAATTAATACTTTTCTTTGAATTTGAAATCAAATTTCCTTTTCACATTGTTTGAAGATTTTCATTTAATAAAATATTTAAACTTTTGTAATAATTGAGTGTGGTAAAATATAGTAATTTCAGAAAGTGCTCAGAATTTTGACTACTAATATGTATACATATTTGTATAAAATCCCATTGCCAGAAAGGCCTAATTAGAGGGTTCTACAAATGATATATTTCTTTTTTACTTATCTATCTATCTGAAGAACTTTGTAAAGTTTCAGCATTACAATGCATTGTATTTAAGTGAATATATAATTATTTGTTTCTCTATCTGGTTACACAAAATGCCCCCAAAAGTTGTGAAGTTTTGGCTTAAAGTATATCAAATACTTATAAGAGTCAGAGGTAAGATTATATGTATTTGAATAGTAGATTGTAAAGCTGAATAAGGGAGAATTTTCCTTTCTCCATATTATAGGAATTATAGATTGAGATGTTATAATTGGATTTAGTCTTTAGGAAGGATGATTTTATGACAGAAGTAATGTAAGAATACTGGAATCTCATTAGGATCGAGGTGATTAATGAAAGGAGAGATCAACAAATTCTGAGAGCTGGTGTAACCAAACTGAAAGATTGTAGCAGCCAAAATTTGTTCTACCTCAAATTCTAAAATCACATTGTGACCAGTTAGAAACTGTCTCTTGAATCGTGACCTGTGTTAAACATGCTGTAACATGTTTATCATCCACTTCTAGAGACCATCAAAGCCTTTTCTGGTAGTGCTATGAAAATGCTGACTAAAACTTTTGTAGTGTTCACAAATGAGATATATTTCTCAGTGTTAAAGGTAATTTGATGTTGATAAGAATGAGGTTTCACAAAGGGCTTTTGTTGAACCCTTTTTGGCAGAGACATAATGGACTATCTGATTTCAGAAGAGATTTTCATTAGCTGCAAAACTTCCCTGGTTGTTATTTTTGCAACCTTGAATGCAGAGCAATACTTCAGAAATGGATACTAAAAACTGTGATATTTTCTACAAACAAATAATTGGAGTCATGTCTCAGCATAAAAGTCTATTCTTCATATTGGTTTTGCAATTAACTTACCTTTAGATTTAATGCACCCTTAGAAATCCTAACCTTCTACTATGGTTTTCAGGATTACCAGATCTATCACTGATTGATTGTGAGTGGGATGTAATTGGGAGTTTTACAGCTGACCAATCTGCAATATTTACTAATTGTATTGAACAGACATTGGAATTGGAAACAGCAGTGCTACAAAATGACATTCAAAACTTTTAGCATGCACAATTTCATGCCTGCTTTTAGCTATGTGGCATCTATAATGTTTTCTAAGAAGTACTTTGTATAACCTGCTAAGCATTATTTTTTCATCTATTTTCTTGTAATTTTAATTACTTCATTATAGTAAATATACAATATTTACTTGATGTAACTCCTATCTGGTATTATGATTTTTTTTTCTTCATTACAGTGTATATTTAAATAATATGGATGTGTATATCTGTATTTCTACTTTTTTTATCAATTTATTGTTTTGCTAATGACTATCATGTTTCACCAGGTTACAGTGGCAGTATATGGTGGACTATTCTTATTTGAAGACCTTCCAGCCTCAATGATAATTTGTGGCATTATTAGTCAAGTTACACATTTGCTAGTATTGAGGACTTTCCCCTTCTTTGATTTAACATCTTTGCCTTTCATTGGTGCTGTTGGTAAGTTAAACTTTAAAGCTGGTATTTAAACTTACATTACTAATCAAGAAATTTAATTTTTATTTAACAAACTTGTTTGCCAATTTTATGTTATTGTAGTCAAATAACCATTATATTATCTGTATTGATTAGAAAATATTAATTTATTAATAATTGTACCTTGTTATTAAAAAAGTTTTAATTGGAATAAAAGCTTCATCTGTTCTTGCATGATGCTCTTGAAAGCCAAATTTAAAGGATAGATATAGTGTTGCCACATTTTACCGATAAGGCTATCATAGCAGTTGTTTGGGCTAAAGGAGAATGCCAAAAGTGACTTTGCAGTGGAAAATCTTTATAAAAAAAAGATGTCTTTTTTCTTCTTTGGATGGGATTCAGTTTATAGATTTAGTTTAATTTTAAGTAAAAATATGAGCTACTACAATTTTATCATTTGACAACTAACTGGTTTTAAATTTTGCTTATCATGGTTTTTAAAGAGAGGCAAACCAACAATGACATGTTCAATCTTTCGACTGTGTCCAATGAAAAAGATATATTTTTGCATTATAGGCATACTGTTTTAAGCCATTAATAATAAAAACATGTTTTTGTTATATAAATTTAAACAAATTTTATGCATAGCTTAATATTTCAAAACACTTTCCTGTTTTAATTCCATAAAATTTATTTTTTTAGCTTTTGTTGTCATCAATCACTACTTGGCATTTCAGTACTTTTCATTGTTTTACTACCCATTTTCACAAGTAAGTATATTTTAATTTTTTAACATTTTTGTGGCACATTAAAGCTTGGATGACCTTTTAAGAAGATATTGGTCCTATTCTAATGACTGGATACTTAAAAGCTTTTATCAAAAATTATTATATTTAATGCTGTGCTTTTATTAGCTGGTTGGTAAATAAATTTGCAAAGAATTATCCAATACCTTTAAATGAGGCTTACAAATAAATTTCTAATTTCAAATGCTTCCATTTTTTTTAAATATTAAATGAACAAATTACATTATTTGAAGTGGTTACTTGCAAATACTGTAACTTTAGATAAATCATTTGCAAGTACTGTGAAATTTACTATTCTTTTTGTGGGACTTTTGTCACTTTTCCATCATGTACAATTGGTATTTTTATTTTTTGAAATTTAATACTACTTTGCAATATTTTTCAGTGTTTCAATGAAAATATATGATACCTTTGGTTTTTCTTTCCTGTTTTTAGGTGCTGGCCAGTTATTTTGAATTCGACTGAAACAATATGTATATTGAATATTAATTTATAATTAAAAATGAATTGCCCAATTCTAACAAACTATAAACTGCCAAAAAAAAATTTTTTTTTCAAAAATAAATTTTAAATATTTTCTTGTCATTATCGTTATCCCTGAGTTGCTAGCTTAAAAGTTTAAATATTATAATAACACCATTGGTTACAAGTAAAATTTTATTGAACAAACGATAAATAATTGTCATGAGAAGTTTTAAAAAATCGCATATATAATAAAATAGAACTAACTATACCTTGATATAACAGTCCAAGTTAAATAGTCAAGCCATATTTTAATTATTAAGTTATGGGTTCTCTCCTGATGTCCGAGTAAGCTATTTTTTCCTCCTCTCAGCTGCATAATTAATCTTTTGAATTTTGGGCAAAGTTATTTCACAATTTTTTAAATAATTTATTCGATTTTGCTCCTTTTTCTAAACCTAGTATATCACCTGACAAAGTTAAAATAATTTCTATTATGACTTCCTTCTCCTCATTCATAAAATGTTGTAAACTAAAAATAAATTTTTTAAAGCAAGCACATTTTGTAATGTACTAAAAAGTTGATTTTTTTTAATTTTTAATTATTTCCTTACAAGTTACAAGGTGAATTAAAATAAATATTTTGAGATGCACATTCCTACTTTCCAAAGTATATTTCTGTCAAATTTAGTTGCTGCATATCCAGCCTTGTAGAATGCTGATAGACCAACACACAAATTTGCTTTTATTAGTAAAACTTTGTTGCTGTAATTATTGTGGAATCTTTTAACCTATACACTTACAAAATGATGCATCTCATGGAATCAGATTTTAATTAAAATTAATGCATTAATAAATCTTCATTAATACATTAAGTTCCAAAGAAATTTTAATGTTTTATTATCATTTAGAAACGTCCCACTACAAAATTTCGGAATTCAGGAAGTGGATGAAAAATCAATTACAAAATTTTATCTTTATAAAAGTTAAATAAAAGTATGTAATTGGTTAATTTTTGAATGAAATATTAATTTAGAAGTATTTTTTTAAATGCTGATTGATTGGATGCCATTACAAGTTTTTTCTGTGATTTCAAGTGGTTTTCAAGTCGGCTTATGTAAAGTGTGATTTTACTTCTCAGTAGCATTTATTCTCTGCATATGCATGTGTGAAATGGAAAAAAAAAAAAACCATAGCGTCTGAGTAAAAAAAAAATTTTTTTTGATGTTCAGGATATGATTGAGAATAAAAAAAACAACCATTTATACCCATAGAATTTTCTCCACTTAAAATTTTTTTAAAAGCTTGAAACATCGTTTTGATTTTGAGTTAATTTTAATAAAATTTGATATTGAAAATGTTTTAAAATTTTGCACATTTATCTGAAGAATTAAGAGCTTTTTTAAGTAAAATAATCCCCCCCTTTTAATTAATAACATCCATTTACTGTATTGAATAACAAAGATAATCAGAAAGATTTTTTCAAAAAAAATAATAATGAAACTCATTATTTTTTCCTAATAAAGATTTTAGTGAAAGCTATTACACAAATTGGTACCTTTAATATTTTTTGTTATGATGGAAATAATTCAAAGAATCCATGAAATATATCCTAAGAATAATATGTCTCAAGGTTTCTTTTTTTCCGATTTTCAGAAATTTCATCCTGGGGGGAATTTATTTAGATTTCATGAATTATATTAAAAAATATTAATATCATATATTAAAAGATAATAAATGACTGGAAAAGTAAATCAAAGGTAAACATAAAAATGAAGTTCATCATTCCCTTTTTATTATTATTACTCGGTTCTTTTATTCTAAATTACATTAATCAAAAAAGAAAATGTACAGTTGATTGATTCTTTTTACGTGTTCAGAAATGAAATGATAGCCGAGAAAAATTCGATTTTTAATTTTTAAAGATTGCGTTTATGTGTCTCTACACGTTGAACATTTACAAAAAGTCTGTAAAAGAAATTTCCTGTATCTTGAGAGAATCAGAAGTTGTAATCTTATCTTAATATAAATAAAGTTCTTTGTAGCTATGTATGCATATACATGTAAGTTATACGTTTTCTCCTAAACTGGGTGAAAATAAGCGAAAGTTACCTCAGTTATTATTTAAAACAATATAAAAAAATATTATCAATTTTTCAGAGCGTGAAGGTTAATTAAATATTCAGTTAATTAGAAATTATCATAAGTGTAGACATTTTTCTACAGTAAATTGGAAGCAAATTATCCCATGAGAAATATTTTTGTACCATCTTAAAATTCAAATTTTTCCCTTTTCAATGAAACCACTTTCGGTTCCATGCGATGTTTCTTTCAGTCTTGTATTTTTTTAACGAATTTAATAATTAATGAAATAGACGCAGATGATTTTGAAATAATTAATTGTATTTGTTTTTTAAAATTCGTCTAGAACAGTTCACATTTTCATTTTAATTAAAAACATAGATAGTAATGATTTGTGTATTATAATATTTTATAAAGTAGTAATTGTAGCATGCAAGAATATATTACATGTGAATTTTAATTCCGAGCAACGCCGGGCGTATAAGTTGCTATTGTAATAAATGAGGACAGATAGGAAACGAAAATGCACTGAACAATGTCAACTAATAGACATATGGTCAAAGGAATTATTACTTACTTTCATGAAGAAAATGGCGGAGACTTTCTCTGTAACGTACCTTTCAATCTATTTTATGATAACAGGGGTAAAAAATTTCTCTGATTTTTTGATAGAAGGAAAATTGTTTAATATGTCAACCAACTAAAATAAAGAAGCAAATTTAAAAACTTGAAATAATCCTAAGAAAAACATTCTGAAATTTAAACGAATGTTGACTTTCATTAGAGTATGAGTAGAGTAGAGTATATTCTGGTAAATATTATTTAATTACCTTAATAAACAAAAATGTGCTTGTACCACAATTTTTTTTTTTCTCGAGACCTTAGTCAGTTGCCTACTTTGTCTGTTTGATAATCAGTTCCTGGATCTGAAATATTAATAGGATAACATACATATGTATATAATGATACCTCAAAATCTAAATTAAATCCTAATTAATTTCCTAATTTTTATCTTAATTTAACACATATTAACTTCATTCTAAAATAGTCTTATTTCCTGATTTAATTCCACCTTTTTATTTAATTAATGTTACACGAACTCTGTAAAACTGCTTTAATTAGCACTTTCACATGCTCAAAGTGAGGGGATAAAAATCGGTCATGATTTGTAAATTCTAGTAAAAGATACTTGAATTCCCTTACCGAAATCGACTTATGTCAAAGATATCCCTATCAGAATCTCACAGTATACACCGGGGAAAAATATCGCGCTCTTTTGCTCTTCTCTTGTGTCGTGGACTGACGTATCCTTTCGCTTCTTGCTTGTATATAAATTATGCCTCCTGGGAAGGAATAAAGCGAAGTTTTTTAAATTTCACAAAAGTGTCCTCTCAATTCGACTACGAAACTGCTCAAAAATAAGTTTTGTATTTTATATATATTATTAAGTTGAAATCATTTTAAATATTTGTTCTAGGTACTGGCTTACTTCACTCTGTGTTTATGGTTAGTGCCATTTTGTTTTTTTGTATCACTGTCTGCAAATGAAAATGTTCTTCCAACTTTAGCGGAAACTAGACCCTTGAATGCAGGTACTTTTCTATTTTTTTTTTTTTTTTTTTTTTTTTACTGTACAGTCGTCGAAAAAAATGACGCCTGTAATCTATTATTATTTTTTTATTTATAATCTCATCTTTGCAAATTTCGTCTATAGAAAGGACACGAAGAGGCAGGTTTGTTCCAAACAACAAACTGATTAACATAGTTAATTAACTACTATCTCAAAAGTTTTCTCATTGCGGCTTTTTTCCCCGCAGAATCGATTTATTGTCATAAAATTAACCTCTCAATAAAATTTTATGGAATTCAGATAATTTTGAGAGTTGTAGGAATTTGAAAAATGACACTTCCAATGTTAAATGAGTCTTATGAATTTTCGGCAATATCTTGGGAACTATTATATATTTCTCAAAAATGTATTCAGCCACTTAAAGAAATTATCATATTTCATAAAATCACGAAATAAATGCATAAATAATACACATTTAATATATTTTATGATTTTTTAAAAAATGAATGTGAGAATAAAGGGAATTGTAACAGTTAAATTTTTGCATTCTAAAATGCCGGAATTCAAAAAATTGTGCACATACCCCAAATAGTTTTCGAAATATGCACAAAAGTAAAATTCCTATTGTCGATTTGCAAAGCCTATTTTTTAAGGGATTGTAAATTTATTTGGATACATAGATCTACTCTTCATGAAGCACGAGCTTTAAACTGTCGTTATATTATAGTGTTTAGTTCAACATTAAATTTATTTTCAGGTAAGACGATTTTAATTTAACATGAACTTTTTTTTTAATGAATGTCCCCCTCTCCCACCCAGACGATATAAAATTTGATTGCAAGACAGATTGATTCTAGGAATGTTTAACTAATTTTTAATGCTAACCTGCTGTTATCATTTGCAAATAGATGAAATAGAGATCCAAGGAAATTTAGTAAATTATTTAACATTAAAATAAGGATATTAATTTGCACCTATTATTTATATACTCAATTATTTAATGTTGAGCACTCATTCATAAATTTCTTTAGTTAAGTAGAAGATATTTACAAAATATCCTTAAAATGATTCCTTCAGAGTTACGAAATATTACCAATACGTTTATGAAAAAACATTGGTTCAAGAAATTCTAGTATGATAAAGTACTTGGCTTAATTCGTTTGTATTTATTTGTCTTGATGGCATCTGCCGTTACATAACAGAAAGAATGTCCATCTGTCTGTCATTCTTATAGTAGTCTTTAAAGTACTAATTTTTGTGCTTCAATGAGTGGTTTTCGCATGCCTCATCACACAGTTTACAGACGGCATGCCAATCTATAAATATTAACATGTTAAGAAAAATTTTAAAGTATCATGTAATCCATCAAGAATTTTCAACGAACTATTTTAAACTCCTCAATTTTTCCGTGTGCTATAAAATATGCTTCTGTCAATCTTCTTCATTTATTGCTTTCAAACCAGTATACCTTTGAAGTCTCATCTCTTCGATTGTTCGAATCAAAAGTTCGATAAAGAACAGTTTAAGCGTCATAATTAATTAAATCTTCTAATAGAGGTGGAATTTTAAAATTTCACACAGATGCGCAAGTCTGATGATTAAGTTTGTGCAAAATTTAATCCATCTATCCTGTGTGTATTTTATTTATTACTTTCGCACGGATTTAGGTGGTAAGATGATTTCTTTTAGACAGTATCATTTAAAACTTCAATCAAATCAATGATTTTGATGCAAGAAACGTGTAACAAATTTCATCTTTCTAACATGTTCCATTTTTAAGGTGACATGCTCGCAGACAGACAAATGTAATTCAAATATGCTTTTTTTTTTTTTTCGAACAGACTTGCTTGAAATGTGAAGATTCGCGGAAATCTAGTTGCACATTTATTTGAAGACGTTTGCTCTTTGCCCTGTTTACTATAATAAAAAGTTTAAAATATTACACAAATTGCTTAATTTATTCCACCAATTTGTTAAACTTTGAATTTTTGTTTTGTGATGCTAATTTACCTGAAAACAAGTTCAAATATTTATGTGTATTCCATTGTGACTAAATCGTTAGTTTAAAGAAATAATCCGAAATTGCTTTTCCAAATCTTTATGATATTCTTTATAGAGAATATTTCAGTATAAATGACTAAATGATCATGAAATTAAAAACAACACTTGTTATAGAATTATAATAAGTGTAATGTGAATAAAAGTATTTTTATTAGTTTGATGTATTTAGCATCATATTTCAGTCCATATACCTTTCCAGTAACTGATTCTTTAAAGGGCTTTTATTTTATTTTAATGCTAATCAGTTTTAATTAAAATATGAGGATAATAATTCTGAAATTTTAATTAGAGTCCTTAACTGAATAGTTAATGGTTTCCCATAAACAGATTTCAAGCCATAGTACCTTATTTATTCCAAAGACTGTGAAAATATCTTTTGAAAAGAATGTCTTTAATATTTTTAATGCTGAAATTCATGCTTTATATGCTTTAAAAGTTGGCTGAATTTTAAACATTTTTAAGTCACATTTACAAAATGCAGTTTATTATGAATTGATTTGTTTCTGATATTACTATTTCTTAATGATTTCCATGTGTTGGGTTTTTTGTTTTGTTATAGCGAGTATTTTATTGTTCATTCTTGCTTATTTAGATGAAAGTGATGTTGTAACAAACTACTTCTCACGTCGCAGCAAGCGCTATGGTCTGTTATCATTTTTCAACTATGCAAAAGAAAGCATTTTGCCACAAAGAGTGAAAAAGGCCTTCTAGTCCATTTGTCTCTCTATTCATCAAACCAGAAGGAAGGACTTCTTCGTCCTGAGGAAAAAGATGTGTATTTGTGATGGCATCTGCATTCTTACAATTACTTCAAAGACTTTTGAGCAAATTCTTCAGTTTCTGAATGTGTATAAATTATGACGTGAAATATCATACAGTTGCAAAATTTCATGTAAGACGCTTATGTGTTGTGATTAATTTTATGTGAATTCAAATTTTTTTGAATAAATTTATTTATTTGCTCAATTTTATTTCACTAAAAAGTTTTACATATGTGCATTCTTATTATATATATGAAATTTAATTGCATTAAATGTAGTTATTTTCTAAAAAGATGCATCTAAGTTAGAATTATTTTGTTTCCACATTCATTTACGAAAAGACATTTAGTATTTTGTTACTATTTTATTTTATTATGAAGTGAATTAATGTAGAAATTTGCTTTCTGTTTCTTGAAGGAATTTGTCATAGGAATTTTTGTTCGAAATTGATGTTAGATTTAATTAAAACAATAGTAAGTTCTATTTATTATTTCTATTGTCATTATATTTGAAATTCGTAATTTTGTTTTTCTAGTTCATTTGGAAGCCATAAGTATTCTGCCTGGGGCATCTAATTGTTTATTATCAGTTCAGTTTTAAAATTGTTCACCTTGTATTTTAAAAAGATTTATATGCTGTTCACTTTTCAAAGAAAATCACTAAATTCATGGTGACTAGTTTCAAATTTTTAACTACTCATTCTCAAATTTCATGTTTCATATGATATACTTATTAAAAAAGGAGAAAATAAAAATTTTAAAAAAGGCAGGCATTTTAAATAAAACCACTCCGATATTCATAAAAATGGATATTTTTACCATAACAAGTTTTGTGCAACTGCACAAAGACACTGAATTCTTCTTTCCTTTATAAATAAAGATTTAAAAAATATAATTACGCATTTTGTTTAATTACTGTAGGCGTAGGCTGAGGAAATTTATAATTATTGTGACAGCATTTTGTTAAAATAAGATGGTTCTTGCTATAGGTCATATAATTTTTGTTCATTTAAAATCTGTCATTTTTGTCAATTAAAATTGTTTGTTTGTTATTATTGTTTGTTTAGCTTGAAAAAAATTCTTACTATCCAAATAGACAGTATTTTATATGATTTGGTGTCCATTTTTAAAAAAATGCATAGCTGGTAAATCGGATGATTACATGATATGTGTATCCCACAAAAGCATGAGGTTATAACCTAAAGTTAGGTTTTTTCTTGTTAGTGTTAATACCCCATCTGCAAAACATAATATATATTTCCTAAATGCCTTTATTTATCTTACATGGTCGATGCATTCATAGTGTAAATTCTTATGCATATTATAACATCAACGCAATTGTCATTTCAAAGGCAAATGTATCTTTTTAAGTTTCATACATATACAAAAAAACATTTATGTTTACTTCTGTATAATTATATTTAATCGTATTTTGTGTAGTAATATGTTTATAATTTTCAGATTACCAAATTATACGAATATATCGTAGTGTAGAAAATCGCTTATTCACGAAATGTTTCCATTATTTTATGGCTGAAAAATATATTCAATTTAAAAACACCTATGATTACATTTTTTAGGCAACCAAAAATCTATACTCTGAAAGTAACGATTAAAAAAAGTCTCAGCCAGAATTACTCAAATAAAATTTTACAACTTTTGCCCTGATGTTTCAAGACCTAAAACAATAAAAAGTTTGCGTTTGCATGGCTGCTGCAAGCAAAATGATTATATAAAAAATTAAACTATTCAGAAGACATTTTTAAAAATTGATCAATTTATTATTATTTTAATTATTAATTTATTATCAATTTATTATTATTTAAAATTTATTAAATTGATCAATCATTTAATGAAAACTTTATAACTATACATAATTCTAAGTTAAATAACAATAATTACAATTTATTTAGCAAATTATAAATTACCGTTTTAAGCTAATCATAACAAAAAGCTCTTATACATGTTTGTATCCTAAAATTAAGCAAAATTACCATGTTCTTACGAAGTGTGCTATTAAATATATTAAAGAAATAGTTCAGTTCATCCAAATTCAAAACGCATCCCTTACCAAATATAATTTTGAAACATAGATTATCATATGCTCAAAATGAACATAATAGGCTGTTGCGATAGGTTGAAAAAAGTAAAAATGTATAACTTAAGTTCTGTCGTACATGTATGTACTATAATTAGCTTAAATATATAACTTGTAATAAGCCCAATGAATGCATCAATGTAATAAGAATTTAGATAGAAAACGCTATATATCTCACACTTATATTTTCTCCAAGAATTTCTTTTTAGAATTTTTTATGAATGTAACAGTTTTTTTGTATGTTTTATTATGAGTATATTATTTATATTTCAAAATTATGTTTGACTTACCATATGTTTTCTGTGTAGATGAATAATTAAAAAGGTGCTATATTTTTTCAGATACATTTAGTGCATTTCATTAGGTGGTAATTTTGTTGAGTTTTATTGTAAAATCATTGTAGCCAGAGCTGGATGGAGCTCACATGCAAATTTTGCCCTTTCCACCCTTTCCGCTCCTTAATTTCCAAATTGATTTAAATTTCATTTCTATAAAATAAATTTTTAAATGGAAATATCATGTCAGGTTGCAATAATATATTTAATTTTGCATCCCTCCCGAAGACTTACTTTCAGTATCTTGCACACACACACACACACACATACCAAATAAGAAAACAAGTGGATCATACCAATCTGTTCGTGTATTTGTAAAAAAAATCATGAAAATAATGTTTTTTTTTAAATTCAAGCGATGTTTAATTCTAATTTTAATAACTTTATGTACACGGCCCTAGTAAATTAAATGAAAGAGTAAAATGGAATTGCCCTACACGCAAAATAACTAAATAAGAAATATCCAATCCCTGTGTTTCTAAGTAGTTGCCTGTTGGATGATTCGGCCATGTCTGCAGTTAATACTATTAATTTGTTATTCGTTGGTGCGTTATATTTTGCTCAAAAAGTACGTTAACAGTAACTTTGCAAGGAACAATTGCAATTTAAGTTAGAAGTAAGCATTATTAAAATATTGTTACGGAAAATTTTATCCAAAAAAACAAGGTTCGGTGCAGTGGATGTACGGTGAAGCTGGCTAACAGACTCAATAAAAATAACAACGTTTTACTCTACACGAAATCGCGCAAACGTAGATAACAAACCATATTCGGAGCGTACACAAGAGCAGCAGTTAGAATAAACAACAGTACATAAAATGCAAATCGGTAATAAATTATCGTAACAATAGAAAGTGCTCAATGTGAACTTGCAGGAGAAAGACTTCGCACGACTTAATACTCGTGTGCTACTCGCTTAATGCCAACTTACTATTGGTTGACTTCTGTTCTGTCTCCCTAATCTTGTAGTTTCTGGACAGATCAAAGAAGGTTCTACAGAGATAGCTATAACTAGTTGCCTAATGGAATTATCACCAAGATTCTTGCTGTTTTTGGTAATATCTCTAAAATCGCCGAGGTTGGGAGTCACTGATCGGGCATCCATCAGAACTACCCGAAAACTTACTGTGCTGGAAAGCAATATTATGAATTCGTAACAATACGAAATAATTTTCATTAAATATCTTGTGGCTTTTATACAGCTATTTTGCCTTACACTTTTTAACAGTAGAATATAAGGATCTAAATTATTAATTTCAATGGTTACAAAACATTCAGTAACATTTACATTCGATTTCTGTAACAGCTTTTAGATCAAATACAAATACATTTACAGAGCACTGCTTTCTGTTGTGTTTCCCAATCCATTTCTTGGTTTTATAGTACTTGAAACTTTCAGCTTACTAAAGTTCAAAAACTCTTAATAACTTACTTACATTTGGCTGCCGTATACAAATTATTATCCTTAATATCATTGCAAAACCAACTGGTTACCGAAGGCGACTGTTCTGTAATTTGTAAATCATATTAATTCAAAAGGGTTTTATATGTTATTATTATTTATATTTAATTGCAGTTTTAATCTTTGCCTTCACCGCCTGATGTTTCGGGACAAATAATAATAATAAATAAAGAGGATTACATTTTAATAAAAGCAGAAGACATTTTGCTTTAGGCGCCATTTTATATAGGTAGGCTAAGCCTATTAATTTAGCCCATTGACTCTACTGTTTTCTCTACTTTTTAATTACATGACATCTGTTTTGGAAATATGTTGTATTGTTTCAAGTAAAGTGTCATTTTTCTATCGCATTACAACATGAACAATTGACTTAAATTTAGTTTACAAGTTTAGAATTATTATAATTCGATGCATGAAAGAAATATATTTGAGGCTTAAACTACGAATATGCAAAAGCAGTTGTGTAGCAATGGGAGGGGAAGAATATAAATACCCTAGGACGCGACAGAGACAAAATATTAATACATTTAAGCTAAATACAAGGGTAGGTTTTTTTTCCCCACTTTTTTGACAAGCCATTTAAAAAGGACGAGCAAAATCAATTTATTAATAAATGGTTGCTAAATAATCACCCAGAAGATTCAAACATCATATCCATGGACCAGGTTTCCAATTCTTTTCGAAGAACTTTGCTACCAATGGTGGGAGATGGGCCTTAATGCCCCTTTGAAGCTTCCCATTTGTCTGGAAGCTTTGGTCTCCAATATTGCTCTTGAATTCAGGGAAGAGATGAAAATCACTTGATTCTAAGCTACGCTCTCGAAGAAGAGAGGCAGGGATGCAAGTTCCCTCAGGGGATTGCCCCCCTGTCGGCAATCATTTGCTCCCGTCTTCGAGAGATTGAGAGTTTCGTCTGCAAAATTCTTCATCACTTCAGGATGGTTTTAGAGAGCTGCGTATTATCGAACATGATTATTTAAAAACCATCTTAAATTTAATATATTGTAAACTGTTGAAATATCCAAGTAACGGTTTGACTATATTCGGTAAAATAATTGATAGGGTGCTAGGTCAACAAGATGCCGTATTTTGCAAACAATTTTTTAATAGACCTTATCGAAGATGTTAAGTCTGCAGAATTTCAGACATTTTATTGAAATGCCGCTCAACAAGTTTATAATTTGCAATAGTTTTGGCAATAAATTCGACAAGATGAATAAGATATCGCATTCTGCGGACAATTTTTGGACGGCCTAATATGAAATGAATGCGATGAATTTCAAACACTAAATCCATAGATTTTCAGACATCTGATTCAAATGTCTTTCATCAAGCTTTTAATTTGCACTACATTGGGCAATATAACTGACAAGGCGACATGTGAATAAGACATCGCATTTTGCCAAAAGTTTTTAATCGACTGACTAAGAATTTAATGCAATGGATGTCGACGACGTTAAACCCTCAAAATTTCAATCATCTGATTTAAATGTTTTCATTCAGCTTATAATTTGTGTTATATTTAGCAGAATTATCGATAAACAGGCAAGTGAAAAAGACGTCGCCTTTTTACTGACTAATTTTTGTCTTTCCATTAAGACGTTATCATAGGCTAGGGAGAAAAAAATATTTTCATCGATTACTTGTTAGTGGAATTATTAGGGAAATTAAAGCTTTTATATTGTACATGAATAGGGCGATAGAGTTGTTTTCCCTAGCTCATCATTCTAATTCAAGTTCTAAAATTAATCGTCTTATATATCTATTTGTTACTTCCTCGATAACGAATTGGTAAATTTATTTCACTATGAGAATTGTCCGACTAAAATTTAGTTAATGGTTAAACTAAATTTAAGAAAGCACTCTTTTCTTTTGACTACTTAGCAGTAGCCAAATTGTGCGAATTCACTATAAATCCCTGGAATAAGTAAATTGTATTATTGTAAATTAAGTTAATTTAATGATAAAATATCTGGGTTTTTTTTTCAATCTTAATTTATCAAGCTATAATTATTAAGCTAAAGAAATATTACCGACTGCAATTGTTGACAAAAAATAAATATATGTGGTATGACAGCTTTTTAGTTATAGTAAAAGAGTTTGCTCAAGTATGAATTAAATTTATTACATAAATTACTACCTAAATTTTTCAGTATTATAACTATGTAATCGGGGAACGTATCTTTTCCTTTCTTTTCAAATTTTTCTTAGCTCTACGCGGCAAAAAATATATAATTATAGGTACTTCTAAATTTTTAATAGACTTTGGATAAAGATGATAAAAGAATGATTAAAATAGTTATTCATAGAATATTTATATATAACATATTAACCCTTTGACATATGAATTTACTCAACTTCCTAATTAGATGGCTGCTCTTATTTAGAACTATTATTATTTTAATCCCAAGGCTAGGGCAATTGAGGTAAAGATGTGTTTTTAAGTCATTTCTGGCTTTTAAATTACTCAATACTTTCACTTAATTGCAGATTTAAAATAAAAATTTAGTAACTGAATACGCCAGTCAGACTCGCTATTGTATATGAAGGGGTTAAGAAAAACCAATGCATGCAACTGAGGGGACAAAACTCACTTTTTGCGAGGAATATTAGCTTGCAATAGCTTCGAGGGAAAAAAGTAACCATAAGAATGCGTGCCTAAAAATGAAGATAGGGGAGTTCATATTCAGGATCTAATAGTTTTTTAGTAAAATGAATTGGTTTTTTAAGCTTAAATATTCATTGAAAAATAAATATATGGGAATCTGATATTAAAGTAGTCCATTTTTTACAAATACATTTTTCATATCATACTAAAATATTACATAATTATACATAAATTACACAAAATATTGAGTTTGTGCATATATTTATAAAATATTTTCACCAACCTTCTTAGGAAACAACATCGTTCTGTCCTTTCCAGATTCTACATTCTTCGCGTCCGAACTAAATTAAATTTTTGTTGAGTACGTACACTTATATGAAATACATCTGAATTTCTACTCGTTGTTTCAATCCTTATTTAAAAATTATTTTAGGTAGGGGACTAATATATATTTTTTATTTATTATTCTGGATTTCTAAAAAGTTTCTTTTCCAAAACTTTTGGAATTTAGTTTCAACGTTTATTTTATATAGCTTCTGCTATAAAATGATAAGAGCATGTATTTGTTAATTTAGAATGACACGTCATTTTGACCAATATGTATTTCTATCAATATACTATAATCTGGAATGAAACATAACTATATTTTTTCTAAAATTGGATCTCAGAGAAATTAAATTTCAGGAGTTTCATTAAAAAATAGACTAAAATATTGACAATCTTTTGATGGTCAGTAAAAGAAACTGAGAACATTTTTTTTACAAATATCTTTGTAAATTTTTAACAATTAAAGAAAGGGTCAGCATCTGAATAAAAAAGAAGCTAAATAATACTTAATTTACCGTAATTAAATGCATAATTAATTATTATGAGTTATTTTGAAGCCAAATTAAAGGAATTGCGCTTGCCCCTCTGTCGAATTTGTCCTCTATTTTTGAGAGAAAAGGGAAAAACGCTTGGGAATTGGAGAAGTTCCCCTACTTAAATGTTGAAAGCGTGATAAAACGCTATGGTGTTAACAAGAAAAACCAAGACTTTATTTTACCCAAAAAGAACAAAACAAGAATTAAAAAAATAGTAGTATCTCTCTCGAACTGGGGGGCAAATTAAGTTCCGTCTGGCTAATAGTGGGCTATGATAGTCGCTACAGTTTGGCATGTATAGCAGATAGCAGCAAGTCGCCACTACTTACTCTCCCTTCCCCGCGAAATCGAATTTGAGTTAATATTCTACCGGAAGCATAAGGAGAATCTAATCGCCATTCTTTATAGAGTGTTATATGCCAGATGTGTATGGAGAAGGACATCAGCAAGTTCAAGATAGTCATTTAGATTGTAAGCAGGCTTGGGCCTATTTACAGTTACAGTTCGTTTTTGTCTATGCATGTGCAGTGCAAACATTTTGTTTGTTCTTGACTATGCCGTATGGCTCATTGTAGAACTATTACCGGAGTCGACGTACAATGTCTCATCGGACGGTAATGTGAGTTGTTGTAGCTGAATTCTCGAGCAAAAACCCCTCGTATTTTGCGAGATTTGAAGCAGAAACAGACTGCAATCTCTGGATGTTATTCTTTAATTGTCAGATGAATTCAGAAATTGCAGGGCTGGCTTTGAGCTCGCTCAAAAATCTCCAGGAAGATGCAAGGACTCAGCAAGGGAAACGTTTAAGTCCTCTTTCACGCAGGCTCGGAAAGCCAGCGTGATCACTGGCAGAATACTCATTCAATGGGGTTTAGAAAGACAGTAGAATCTGATTACATCTAGGGATGACGAATATTTTACGAGCGGTTATTACGTAACCAATATCAAAAAGTCACAAATACCAGTGATCAATACTTTTCAAAGAGGGGTGTGATTCAAATCCTTGATACGATCTTACTGGTTATATTTCGATGACAGGTTTTCGATCACGATAGAAAGTAAAAATCGATACTATATCACTGAAATTTACCGGAGCGGTGACTTCACTGGAAAGTAACAATCGATACGATCTGTCCAATGGAAGCTCTCGAACGAAACAGAAAAGGAGAAATCTGTGAATGACTTGAAAAGTGAACGGACCGGTTATTCTTTGAATTATCGTATCATTGAATTGCATATCACTGAAATTTATCGGAACGGTGACTTTACTGGAAAGTGTGAAGTCGCCACTCCACTTCATGAGAGTAATCTTGACCTTCAGATATTCGCATTTGATGATGCACTATTCCATACAAATCCTTTTTAATTGCCTGTGACTTGACTTTGCATATATTCCGTTTACTGCTGGTGCCATCTATCGGTAGAATATAGAACCAAAGTAAACAATTTAAAGAAATGATATATATATTTAATTCAAATTTTTCAGAAAATGGTTTACTCCAATAAAGAAATTAAATAAATAGTTTTGAAAAAAAAAATCAAATTTAAGAAGTAAGCTGAAACAGATAAGTTAATTCAATCACACGTTACTTAAGTATTAAATTAAGTAAATTAAGTATTAAAGTAAATTATTAAGTAATATATTATAGTAATAGTAAGTAATTAAAAAATTAAGTATTAATTACAATTAATAAATTTTATATTTAATATTAAGTAATAATTTATAATATGATTGAAATAACAGATATTTGGAACAGATATTTAAAAATAACAATAGCAAAATTATTTGTTATTCAAAAAATCGTGGATTATGCATCTCTTTCAACTGTCGATGAAATCTCTCCACCGTGAAATTTGAAGCCGAATTATAGCTAGCCTTTCGGATCCGCCCTGAACCTAAAAGTTGAGTAAATGATTGAAATAGTTCTGATTCGAACTGTGAGTCGCGATCTGCAGTTATAATAGCAGGTACTCCAAATCTTGCAATTCAACCTTTAAAAAATGTTTCAACACAGATTTCGGCTTTCATATCTGGCATCGAGGAAACTTCCGGTCACTTTGAAAATTTATCGACACAAGTGAGGTAGTAAGTATGCCCATCAGATGATGGTAACGGCCTTACGATGTCTAGATGCATTACATTGAAACTCTCCGACTGAAGACTTCGATATTTTTTTCTTTTCTGGTAGTCAATACAGCATCTAGATAATTGGATGCAATTGTTCTGCAAGGCATGCCAAATAACTGTCTTTTATTAATTTAGCCAAGTTTTCTCTCCAGTATGAGATGGGCAATCAGAAACAATTTTTCTGAACGTTTCTTGAACGTAAGGGCATATAGTATCAGTTGAAACATCTAACAACGACTTTGATCCGCATACAGGATCAATAGATTTAAGTTTCAATCCTGAGTCACTTTTCGTTAAAGACTTAAGACTATTATTCCACTTCCTGTTCTTAGCCATGGTTGTATAAACAATTTTTATTGAAAAAAGAATTTCAGCTACACACACACACACACACACACACACACACAAAAACAAAAAAAAAAAAAAAAAACGCGTCAGCTATCGCATTGGAATCATCTGAAAGCTGTCGGCCGGAAATAGAGCCAGAAATTCTAATTATCTAGTTTGATGTGGAGAAAATTTGTCTATTTCTTTCGGCAGAAAGAAAAGGTAAGTGGTTTATGATTACAATAAATTGTGAATTTTCTACCTACGAGAAAATGTTGAAAATGGCGAACAGCACAATAAATTGCAAGTAATTCTTGATCATAGATACTTCAATTTTTTTTCAGTAAGAGTTAATTTATGAGAAAGAAATGCAAGAGGTTGAGGCATGTTATCGACATATTGTTGAACAGCACCTATGGCAAAATCCGATATATTAATTATATTGGACAATTTCACATCGTCTATTGGATGAACAATCAAAGCAGTATTAGCTAATTTGTTTTTACGTGCTTCGAACATATCAAGCATATTTGCTATTTAATGCATTAGTCTTATCTCGATTTTTATTTCTTTTGACTAATCTATACTTATAATAAAGCTCAATGTGTGTGTGTGTGTTGGCGCTCTACAGGCCACACTATTCAACCTACAGCTATCAAATTTGGCACGTGTATACCCTGGAGGCCGGGAATGTGCACCTCGGGGTTATTTTTTCGAATTTTTAATTGGAATTTTATTTATTTAAAAATTAAGCGAAATTTTGGCGTGTTTCTGCTATAACTTCTGAAAATATTACCGCACAAAAAAGATTTTTACATCAAGTTAAAGATCAAAAATTTATCTTTTAAATGATACCAATGCTTTAACCTTAAAATTAAGTTCCTATTTATAATTAATTTTTGAAGAAATATTTTAACTATATTTTTCAACAATTTTTTCCGTACAAAATAAAAATAAAATTTCAGCTGCACGAGCACGTTTCGCATTTAAGGGGAAAAATCAGCTTTTTTCAAAGTTTTGCCATCACATTGATTAAAGCTCCAATTAAAAATAAATTAAATCTTTTTGGAAATGAAATCTGCAAAAATATAATTTTCAGCACGTGTCTGTAGGAAATGAAACAAATATAAAATATTATTTTTTAGAAAAAATAAATTTAAGAAAAATTATTTTATGATCTTTTACACTATCTACATTATTAATCCAATAAATCAGTTATATTTTAAGGCAAGTTTTGTTTAATATGAACAGGATATCCATTCAAATTATGGCCATACAGCTAATTTGTAAACCTTTAGTAATAGACACAGATCTGCTAAAATGGTCTAAATGGAAAATGATTATATTTTATGTAAAGATTCAATAAATGCTCTAATAAACAACGAATTTTTGATTTTGCATAAAGCTTCTGCTGTGGAAATCACGTTTGACAAAATTTTCTTGAAACACTAATATTTTAAATGAAAAGAGTTAATTTCTAATCAACTAAATCAATCACTTAAACTGACTGATTTATGAAAATTTGAATATCACTATTCAATAAAAAAAGGATAATTTTAGATTTTCCATCGATCGTTTCAAAGAAAATACGCCAATCAGCGCGCAGGTTTCTCAAGATTAATTGGCCTAAGATTATGAAAATGTTGAATTTTTCTAAATTTTTAACATTCAAAACTTTATAAATCAGTCTTAGTTGATCGTGGAAAATAGAAACATTCATTCATTTATTTAAAATTTGGTGTGTCCAGAATATTTCTCAGAATATGATACTTTACTGCATTATATTTAGACTTCATAATTTTTGAAATATATTTATAGGCCGGAACGAAATATTATTATTGATTTCATTTCAATCCTTTTGAAAGCAAAACTAAAAACTGAATTTTATGCTGAATCTGAGAAATTTTTGTTGAATTATTCTTTGAGATATTACATAAATTATGAAAAATATTTTGTAGTTCACATAAGACTTAAATACCGAGCGATTCTGTTTGCAGTACTCATATTCAATAATAATAATAATAAATGATAAATAAAATAAAGCGTTTGGTTTCATTAAAAAATATCTTTATATTAATTGCAATTTCAGCATTTCCACTTTAAATTAAAGTTGAAGTTTTACCGGAAATGACAACAAATTAGGAAAATATATGTAGTAAATTGAACGAAACGATCTAAACAACAGTATAAGTTTGGTATGACTATCAAAATTTGAAGACTAAAAATGTTTTGTTTGAGAAGATATTTAGAGACAAGTTATTTGAAATATTTAATTGAAAATTGCAGCTAGCGGTAATACTGGCGAACCGGCTGGTCGCCAAAGGCGGCTAGTCACTTATAAAGCGGATTTTATACATGTGCAGCTCGGACAAAAAAGCGATAATAAAAATTATTCATTGCTACGAAACGACGGAAATCAAACTGGTTTTAGGCAATGGGAATTCGGAAACAGATTTAACCTTTACCGGAAAAGGAAATATACATTTCTTGCTAACTAAATACCCAAGAAAATTCAATACTGTTTGAGCAAAAATGAATTTTTGGATGTTTAAACTAGGTGTATTGATAAAGTTGCTGGAAAAAATCTGTCGTAAGTCATGCATGTGTGTGGAAAAGTCTTTACAGGAGACAAGAATGTCGTCTGGGTAAAGACAGTAATTTAAACTATGAAAAATTTCCTTCATAAAATGCTGAAATGCTTGACCTGCATTCTTAAGGCCGTATGGCGCTTGATTAAACTCAAAAAATCCTATAGTTGTGGTTACAGCAGTTTTTTCGATATCCAATCGGTTAATTGTTACCTGATTATAAGCTTTAATTAAATCTAGTTTAGAAGAAATTATTTTGCCATTTAATTCCATAGAAAATTTTTGTATTTGAGGCAGAGGATATTTATACGAAATTGTAACTGCATTTAATTTGTGGAAATCACCAGAGATACGCCAAGTCCTGTCTTTTTTCTTTACAAAGTGAATTGGACAAGCCCATCGGCGTTTAGTTGGGAGTATAGAACTTTATTCTAGTAAAACCTGGAATTCAACTTTGAGTGTTTAATTTCTGAAGTGTGAGTCGTCTCGGTTTACTGAACACTAGAGATCCTATAGTAAGTGTACAGTGATTAATAGAGTGATTTATTGGTGTAAGATTGAGAGCGTATTTGATTATATTGGGAAATTCCGAAAGCCACTGATGGTAAGCCGAATTGTCCCAAATTGTCATTAAGTCAGCTGATGGGTCATTTCAAATTTTTCCATTCACACTAAGGGAAGTTAACTTGTCAGTTAGTCTTCGATTTTTGATATCGATATTTCAAATCTTTCTAAAAAAATCTGCACCCAAATTGGGCCGAGACATCCGCAGTTACAAGATACCAGAAAAATAACCGTAATAGGCCAAGGTCGACAGGTAAATGTCTAGCGCCGTAAATTCTGATAACTGAAGAATTTACAGTATCAAAACAAAATTCGTGTCTTTTTCACTTTTAAATTTGCATGAGAACCTGGGAAAACAGAATAAGTCATACTGCTATCTTTTAAAAATTTAAGTTTAGATCTGCGATCATAAATAGGCGGTTTAATCCAATACAATCAACATCAGCCGCTACATCTGAAGATTTTTTAAATTAACCGAATAAGAAGATGATCCCATGTACATCTTAGCTTTCTTAGTGTCTGCAACAGAAAGTGATCGAGAACGAGAATTTTTCCTATTTCTATTACTACTGCGAGATAAGGGTGTAGACATACATTGAACTTGCTTTGACAACTCCTTAACTTTTGTTTCTAGCGCTTTTAAGGAAGAAATCGTTGAGAATGCACTAACCACTGAAACATTAGCAGTTTTTTCATTAATTTTATCACCGATTTGTGCTGATTTCTCCGAATCGTCATCTCAAACAGATAAGATTTGTTGTATTGGAAGAGGTAAACGCTTCAAGAAAAGTGTTTTTGAAACATAATCATTAACACGAAATTTTTTTCTTCCATCTACATTAAAAGTTGGGAAATAGTTTGTTTTAGTTGCCGTTCTTGTAACAAAGCTTTAAATTTAACATTTTCGGAGCCAGAATATTGTTTAATTATTTTATCTTTTAATTGTGGGTATGGAATCTTAGGAAAAAGGAAACGAATTAGAATGCTTACATATGCCTAATCATCGCAATATAAAACAGCAATTATAGAAAGAAATTTTTTAAACGAGTTCGCATATAATAAGCTCAAATTCTAATTGTAAAAATTACAAATTCAGGATTACTTTCCATAAAGAGAGAGAGAGCTCTAAATACAATTTAGCACAATTCGCCAGATGCATCTACTTTCGTTGAAGTACCCATTTATAACACTAGAGAACAAAAAAGGCGAAAATGATGCAAAAAGAAACATGCCTAGCATTTAAAAGTGATGGCAATCATTTCTGCTGGACGAAGCTATTAAAATAAGTGCTACCATTTGTGGGGATTGAAATTCCCCATCTAAATAATGAGTGCTTCAAAAAACGCTCCCTCTGACTGCTTAATTTTTTAAAATCACTATTTAGATGCGTTGTTTGCAAATAAGTTCAAATATTTTTCAAACAAAGTGAACTGATTCTATGTTGCACGATAATATAACAAAAATCTGTAATCGTAAAAATAAACACTCTAAACTGCGAAAAATGCGGGATGCAATAGAAAATGGACTGATTGCCAACCCATGGAAATCGCGGGATAAGCAGCTAGAGGTTTAACAGGAACAAGACTAAGACATTAATATATACATAGAAACAAATAAAATTTAAAAAAAAACGAGTAGTAGTAGCACCCTTGAGCTGGGAAAAATATTAAGTTCCGACTGAGCAGTTGATATTGTGAGCAGTGCCAAGTCGCCCTACACTATCTGACGGAGATTTGTAAACGCACGACAGAGTTCTTAGACAATGACTGTATTGATTTCGAAGGTTTTTGTTTCATATGAATTCTTATAATCCCCCTGATACGTTATTAATGTTTGTCTATCCCCTTCGTCTCCATTTTAAGAGTTAACTCAAAATAAAATTTTGAGAGTTCTCAATCTCAATAACTCGACCGATTTCTCCAATTTTCGGAGTTTTACCAACTTGACAATTTCTCTTTGCCAACCAATCAGAATGGTTTTTAATTATTGTGTAGTTTTTCTTATATTATTGTAACTATTTTTATTATACCTATGTTGTGATTAGATGCATTTAATCGAATTTGCTTGGCATGACTAAATTAATTTTATTAATTCTAGTCATCTTCACCGACCTCAATAAGGGTATTAATATTGTCATGTCGACAAAATATAGTTATTAAAACAAAAGAAAACGTTATTTTAAATTACAATTGTATAGTAATGATAAAACATTTCGATTGCTTGGTTATGCTTTCAAAATGGCAAAATCAGTACAGTTGTTGAGGTTGAGGACCCTGTCTAAATTTTATATTGCGATATTTCTAGAAAATGGAGGCGAAGGGGGGGGGCAGACGATCATTGGTGACATATCTAGCAGCGATGATTTGACGATTTGAGGAATGTGTCACGTGAAATCGGCATATTATATATTTTATTTACTGGCTGTGAATAGAAAATTTTGTCAAGACTTTTCTTGATAAAGAATGTACAGCGAAGAAGAGTTTGAGATTTCGCTCGAAATTAGACGGTGGATGAGAGCAAGGAACCATTGGTAATGAATCTAGGTGTCATTAACTTTCACAAGAAATAAAAATTGTCGAAATCGTTTCCAGTAGTTATATCTAGGAAACAGGCTTTAGAAATAATTTTGCCAATTATTTTTAAATATATACAGTGGACACCAAAATTAAGTGTACACTTCGAAAGCTTGAAATATTTTCTGAACAAAAATTTAAACTTTGAAATAACCAAATTTCCCAATGCCGATACTATTTCTCTGTCTCTCTCGCTGGTGAACAACAACAACAAGTTTCTTCCTTCCTTTTATTCATAAAAATTATAGATTTGCTGCAAAAACGGTGTCACGAAATTGAGTATACATTTAACGAATTTGTAAGCTTCTTACTACTTTTTAAAAAAAGAAATTCTTAAAAGTATTGTTACAATTCCGCAGGAAGAATATAAATGTAATAACATTTCAATTTCATGAACATAATTATTGTTTTTCAATCTTAAAATCTCCATAAATGAGCTCTAGGAGAAAAATATCTGCAAAGGAACATTGTTTAGTCATCACATGTTCAAAAAATGGCAAGTCCCCTCGAGAAATTGCGTCGTTAATTGGGAAAAAACCTGGTTGTTAGTTGGGAAATATCCTGGTTTATCGAAAATCTGGATATGTGGCCAATATTCCTGGAAGAGGGCGTAAGGAAATTTTAAGCATTGTGGCTAAGAAGTTATATTAATACTTTCAGTAAAGAAAAATCCGAAGTTAAGCTCCCCAAAACTTGCATCGGGCCGCAGTGGCTGGTGGTAAGGTCTCGGCTCGTGAGCCGTAGGGTTTCAGGTTCGAGATCCGATTCCACCGAAGAACCGTCGAGTAAGGGGGTCCGTTGCACGTTAAATCCGTCAGGGCCAAACGTCCTCCCGCTGGTGTGATGTGGCGTGGTGTGGAGAGGGGGGTACTAGCTCAGGTGTCGTCCTCGTCATCTGACCGCGGTTCAAAATTACGAGGTCCGTCCCAAAATATCCCTAGAGTTGCTTAAAAAATGGGACGTTAATATAACTAAACTAAAACTTGCATCGTCGATGTCCTCAGAAACTGGAAGAAGCGTTTGAGCAGAAACTGTTAGACGCGTTCTTCATAACGCAGGATTTCACGGCCGTACTGCAATAAGAAAGCCACTCATTAGTTATGACAACAACAACAACAAAACCCCTCTTTTTTGAAAAAAATAATAATAATTTCAAAACAAAAATCATTCTGGAACACTGTTCCGTTCTCCAATGAGAGCAAACTCAATTTGTACAGAAGCGATGGAAGATATAAAGTGTGGAGGGAAGTTGAGGAAGAATAGATCCTATGAATACCGTAAAGACAGTTAAGTATGGAGGTGGATCCATCCTCGTTTGCTATATGGCAGAAGGAAAAATATTTATTTGATTGATGGTATTATGGATATAATTATATATCCTAATATCTTGAAGAATAATTTACAAAAAATTGTCAAAAAAGTAGGACTATGGTCAAACTTCGTCTTCCAGCAAGACAATGACCCGAAACATACGGCGAAAATAGTCGAGTTGTATTTGTTGTAGTGAGTATGTATCCTTAAGAAGCACTACATACTTCACTCCAATCTCCAGAGCTAAATGTAATATAAAATTTATGAGCTCAGTTGGAAAAATTAGTCCATGAACATGTGACAAATAAAGAGGATCTTAATAAGGTTTTAAGAGTAGGGGCGGGGGGGGATTTCGGTTGCAAATTGAAAAAAAAAAATAACTGGTGGAATCCACCCTAAAAGATTGCGAGCTATGATCAAAAAAAAAAAAAGGCCATGCAGCTAAATATTAATTGCTATTTTTATAGAAATTAATAAAGGTTATACTCAACTTTGTGGTGTAGTTTTTTCTCCAAGTGTCATATTTATTCGTTTTTTTTAAACAAATTTAATTTCGTAATTCTTTTCTTTACACATTGGAGGGCAATTAGTATTAAAAGTAAAAAAAAAACATGATTTACTTATAGCAAAATTTAGCTCGTTAGGTAAAAGCATACATAACACGTTTAGGTGTATAGTCACTTTTGAGGCTCACTATAGATAGTGGGCAAACAGCTGGTCATAGGAGGCGGCTAGTTATTCCTTATTTTCTATCATTAATCGTTGCTTCGTCGTGAGATTCTTATTGCCCCGACATCGTATTACTAGTTAATTATTGTAAATAATTATTATAATTAGCTATTTCATTCTTAATTACCTCTATTTAAATATGATATTAATTATTGTGTGTTTTGACAATATATATATATATATATATATATATATATATATATATATATATATTGTTTGCCCCTCCATCGGAGATGTTTTGCGCCCCCCCCCATTGAAAAATTTCTGCCTCTGCTTTGGAGGATGAATGTTGAAACATTCCTGCTTTCTATTCTAGTCTTAAAAGAAAAATCAGAGCTTCCAAGCGAATGGGAGCTTTAAATGGGAGCATTGATCTCATCTCACATCCCTGATGGCAATATTCTTCGAAGAGGGGATCAGAAACTTAGTCCACTGATATGTCAAATGCTAGAATCTTCTCAGCGATTATATAGAAAAATAATTGTTTTTTCATAACTTTTAAAAACACATTCATTTTTTTTATGGCCCATCGGATCGAAGCTTTCTTTAAACAACAGGCCCTCAGTTACAAGTGAGCGAAAAATATTATATCACACCCCTGAGTCCTTTATACTTTCTAAGCTACAGATCACTATTTGGAGAGAAAAAAATCATATTATGCACTGGCGCCATTTAACCTCGCTCGTCTCTATGCAAGTATATCCAGTTTTAATACTAACCATAAACAACGTCTAAGCGCTTTTTTTCTTCTTACATCTATAAATTTAGGAGAATTATGGGACTAAAATGCTTCAAATCACTAGAAACCGAAAGCAGATTCATCAAAACAGTTCTTGAATAACTCTAAAAAATGAACTGGAAAAATAAAGTTGCCATTTATAGAAACAGGATCTGTTTTATTAGGCGATCTCCAAGGGGCACCACAACACTGGAAGCTTGTCATCACATGGACCTGTTCATTATAAGGATTTCGACTGATCAAACGCTCACGAGCCCGAAGAGAAAGCGAACCTTGTTAAAAAATGAATCATTCGGTAAACTAAGTGGAAATGAGATTTTCTCATGAAATTGTCATCTTAATATGTAGAATGAATAATAACTTTCATTTTAAATGATTATCATTACAATGATTGATTAATTAACTGTTCTTTTGAGCCACATATGATACACTCTCTAAATCAGCACGCACATTATAAACTAATATTAGTATGAAAGAAAAAAAAGGGGATGTTTTTATCTGGGTAGATACTGATGGTCATTAACGGAATACTTGCTTACTGCTTTTTCTAAAATCATAATCAGCCCAACAACATATTATCTGCCATGGTTAAAAACTGAGATTTAGATCATCTATCTAATTAGATTAGTCCTTTGCTGTCTCTTCACTGCAATTAGTAGTTGGTTCAAAAAGGAAATGTCAAAACATAAACTCATAAAAGTGTACACTTGACAGATCATGACTCGAGGGGGGGGGGGTAAGTGAAGTAAAAAAATTGATCGTTAAATGAACACGAAACTGCAACTAATCGGGATGTCGGTATATCAGTTCATTTGCTAAGCGAAAAATATCTCATTAAAAATAAGCGATTGCAGTTTTATCTCTTAATTTATAATTATGTATGTTATTGATTTATTGTTGTTTAAAATACGAGTTATTGCAACATGACAATTTTTCTTTTTTAAAAGTAATTTAAATAATGTTTTGATAATAAAAAAATCGCCAAATTTTTATAATGTACTGTAATATGAACATGCAAGCAAGTCACACAATTTTCTTTGCACCGGGCTGCCATGAACTATTGCTCATTTCTAGGCCAAAAATGTTAGCTATAGCAGTAGTGCTGATATATAATGAAAAAAGAAAAAAGTTTAGAAATTTACCAATAGAAAACATGAAACAGAGCAAAATTGGTTTTTCTGTTTTATTTCATGTAATTTATATTATGCAGGAGATATTACAATCATTAATAAAAATTTATTTTCATAATATGTTGAGTTTTGATATATGCAGTCACTCAAAAAAGTATTGGCCTACTTGGCATGAATAATTACAAAGCTATTTATCACTTTAAAATAAAAACAAAATAAATCGGGAAATATTTTAACTTTTGTTGTACAGCTTGTAAGGAACATTTTATTGGTATTGTAGAATTATAATTCGATCGAGCTTTTCAAATATAATTCAAAGGCAAATAGGGGTCAAAAGAGTATTGGGATACTTTTGAAATGAGAAATTTGATAAATATATAGCACATCAATAGAACTGAATTTACTATCACTTTTTTAGTCAATTTTAAACGTAAAAGTTTCAACAGATATAATTACTTATAAAAAATTTAATGAGAAACAAGGATATATCGGTTGATGGGCGAAATCTTGCAATAAGTTATTGGAAAAACGGAAAATCAGTTCTCTGTATAGGACATATCTTGAAATTGAGTAAGTCTACTGCTTTTTAATATTATTCACAGATTTAAGAAAACAAATAGTGTTGAAAACAAGCAAAGGTCAGGGCGTCCAAGGACATTTAATGAACATGAAGGGAGGTGGATTGTGAAACAAGTTCACTTTAATCCAAAAACTAGTTCAGTAAAATTGATTCTGCAATGTACAAGTAAGTTCCGAAAATCTGTAAATCCTAAAGCTGTCAGAAATGTTTTAAGAAAACATAAATATCATGGCAGAGTATATCAAAGACAACTCTACATCAGCAACGCAATTCAACAAGCTAGGCCAGTATTTGCTAAAATGTATGTAAAGCAGTCAAAAGAATTTGGGGAAAATGTAATTTTTCTTGATGGAAGCAAATATAACATTTTCGGATCGGATGGCACGCAAAATGTTTGGTGGAAGCCAAATACAACAATGCATGTCAAAAATTTACGGCCTACTGTCAAATATGGAAGTGGCAATCAAATCGTCAGGGGATGCATGGCAAGCACTGATGTCGGGAACTTACATTTTATTGATAATAAAATGAATAAATATGTCTATCTTGATATTCTCAACAGAAATTTAAAGCAAAATGCGAGCAAGCTGGGAATCTCAAGACATTTTAAATTTCACCAAGATAATGAATGACCCGAAACATACTTCTGATGTTTGCAAGTTATGAGTCCTCTACACAGGACAGTTTCTAGTGTTATTAAGACTCCTGCACAATGTCCAGACCTTAATCCCACTGAACATGTGTGGGATTATTTGCAGAAAAAAAATGAAAATCAAATTTTTAATAAGCAGGATTTAAGAAAACGTTTGGTCGAAAAATGGGTCAAAATTGATGGATCATTTAAAAATTTATTGGAAAACATTCCAACACTATTTTGAGCACGTTTTCTTAAAAATTTTCTTTTATTTTAAATTATAACCATAATTGCATTAATATGAGAATTTTGTTTGAATTATTATGATTTGGATATATCAAAATAATATTTACTTCTTTGTTTCGGTTTCATTTGTATATTTAAGTAAAATATAATGATAAAAATCTGTGAAGGTATAGTGTGTCCCAATACTTTTTTAGACAAACTGTATAAATTAGTGTATCATACGAATTTGTTAAAATTAGGAAATATTTTGTTTCAAAATAAAATGGGAATTCGATTGGCACGATTTCAATTTACACAGAATTTTCAGACATAGATCAACCATGTAAATTGAAGATTAAATATATTTCTCGTATTTTATGTTTAATTCTTAATTACGTATTTGATGCATTGAATTTCTTGGAAAGATTATTAGATCATTTTGAATATTCTGAGATTTTCTTTTTAAGCAAGTGTTTTTTTTAAAAGGAAAACATCTATATACAGAGGGACTTCTAAAATTTTTACTTTCACGCCTCTCTTTAACTTCAGGACGGTGAGAGCTATAATCATAAAAGTAATATTATGATACAAAGGCGGCGTTAGAAGGAAAGCAATTGCCCTCTACCCCCCACTGTCGGTAACCACTTGTCCCCTTTTCTGCAAAAGTCTTCCTTGCTTCGGAACGGTTGTGGAGAGTTGAGCATTAATGAAAAGGATAATTTTTAAGAAATCATCTTAGAGTTAATATATTGTAAACAATCGAAATATCTAAATAACGATTTAAATTGGCAGAATGTTTACATTTGACAAAATAGTCGACAGGCGGACAAGTCAATAAGATATAGAATTTTGAAGATAATTTTTGGTTTGTCGATTTAGAAGTTAATGTAATGGATGTCGACAACGTTATGCCCGTAAATCTTCACAAATGATTCAAGCATCGCTCATTCAACTTAAAATTTGCACTATATTTGGTAAAATAACCGATTAGATGGCAAGTGAATAAGATGCCGCATTTTTCAGATTACTCTTCGTCTTTCAGCGAAGATATTGGCATAATTTATGAAAAAAATTCATTTTGATTTCCATACACTATTTCGATCAACCACAGGTGGAATTATTAGGAAAGCTGAAGCATTCATGTTATATATGAATAGGGCGATAGAGTTGTTTTCCTTGATCAATTCTTTCTCAGATGTGGATTTGCAAGTTTTTCTATGTTAATTTCGATATGATAATTCTCTGTTTAAATTCTGACTAACCTATTAGTTGCCACTATCACCATTTGGGATTATGGAATTTTAAATATACCACCCGACGGCAAGAATATATTTGGCGCGCATGATAATTTAGTTTTATTGTACATATGTTAGCCAATATTGTGTGAAGCAGAAAGTGCGTTTTCTATGCTTCGTTTCTTTACAACAAGTAAAATTAATCTGTAAACTGAACGGGGCAGAATTATCGTATTTGAAGCATTATATCTTTGGTTTGTTTTTTATATTATAATAAAATACCATACGCAAATATGTAATTTAGAAGTTATAACAATGATTTGTTACGTATTCACTCTTTTTTATTGAAATCATTTTATGGACCATTTTATAACAACGTACTTTTTCAAAAATATTAAATATATATATATAAAAAAGCCTAATTTGAATATAGTTATACTTTTTTACAACTTTCTGTGCATATATATAACTTATCCTTCACAAAATAAATAAAAAATGTTTGGCAGTTAATGGGCAGTTAAAGTAAATTCAATAACACATAGTCATCTATGTTTTGCAATATGCATGCTAAGAAGAGTTGCTTTGCTGCTGCTAAATTAAGCGAATTGATAATAAATAAATGAAGTAAATTAATTATGTAATTGCAAATTAAGTTCACCCAGAAGATTCAAACATCATATCCATGGACCAGGTTTCCAATTCTTTTCGAAGAACTTTCCTACCAATCATGGGAGATGGGCCTTAATGCTCCTTTGAAGCTTCTCATTTGTCTTGGAAGCTTTCGTCTCCAATATTGCTCTTGAATTCAGGGAAGAGATGAAAATCACTTGATTCTAAGCTGCGCTCTCGAAGAAGAGAGGCAAGGATGCAAGTCCGTCGCAATACAAGATTTTGCTCAAGGACTTGATCAAATGATTCGAAAAAAACGAAAGATGCTGAATTCCCAGTCAACGAGTTCGATGACCAACATGCCGAAATTTCAACTTTGGAGCATAGGTGGAGACACTGCCCTCCTGTCAAATAGGGGTTGCTCCCACTGCGCCGTGAAATTGAAAATTTTGTCGGTAAAAATCTTTATCATTTCGTAAGGAAAATAGAGAGCTGTATATCAAAGCATCTGATAATTTAAATCCCACCTCCAAGTTATTATATAGCAAACATTCGAAATATGCGAATTTTCCCGAAATTTGATAACCCGGTCATAGGCGGTGGTAGCAGGTGGCAAGGGGGAGATTGCCCCCCTGTCGGTAACCGTTTGCCCCAGTCCTCCCGTCTTCAAGAGATTGAGAGTTTCGTCTGCAAAATTCTTCATCCCTTTAGGATGGTTGTAGAGAGCTGCGTATTATGGAACATGATTATTTAAAAACCATCTTAAATTTAATATATTGTAAACTGTTGAAATATCCAAGTAACGGTTTGACTATATTCGCAAAATAATCGATAGGGTGCTAGGTCAACAAGATGCCGTATTTTACAAACAATTTTTTGATAGACCTAATCGAAGATGTTAAATCTGCAAAATTTCAGACTTTTTATTGAAATGCCGCTCAACAAGCTTATAATTTGCAATAGTTTTGGCAATAAATCCGACAAGATGAATAAGATATCGCATTCTGCGGACAATTTTTGGACAGCCTACTATGCAATGAATTTCAAACACTAAATCCATAGATTTTCAGACATCTGATTCAAATGTCTTTCATCTAGCCTTTAATTTGCACTACATTTGGCAATATGACCGACAAGGCGACATGTGAATAAGAATCGCATTTTGTCAAAAGTTTTTAATCAACTGACTAAGAATTTAATGCAATGGATGTCGACGACGTTAAACCCTCAAATTTTCAATCATCTGGTTTAAATGTTTTTCATTCAGCTTATAATTTGTGTTATATTTAGCAGAATTATCGATAAACAGGCAAGTGAAAAAGACGTCGCCTTTTTACTGACTAATTTTTGTCTTTCCATTAAGACGTTATCATAGGTTAGGGAGAAAAAAAATATTTTCATCGATTACTTGTTAGTGGAATTATTAGGGAAATTAAAGCTTTTATATTGTACATGAATAGGGCGATAGAGTTGTTTTCCCTAGCTCATCATTCTAATTCAAGTTCTAAAATTAATCGTCCTATTCATCTAATTGTTACTTCCTCATTAACGAATTGGTAAATTTATTTCACTATGAGAATTGTCTGACTAAAATCTAGTTAATGGTTAAACTAAATTTAAGAAAGCACTCTTTTCTTTTGACACTCTTATGCATATGCATGCTAAGTTACTTAGCTGTAGCGAAATTGCGGGAATTCATTATAAATCCCTGGAATAAGTAAATTGTATAATTGTAAATTAAGTTAATTTAATCATAAAATATCTGGTTTTTTTCAATCTAATTTATCAGGCTGTAATTATTACACTAAAGAAATATTACCGACTGCAATTGAAGACAAACGATAAATATATGCTATATGGTAAATTTTTAGCTACACTAAAAAAGCTTATCCAAGTATGCACTAAACTTGTTTATTAAAGTATTATCTAAAATTTTCAGATTCTATATTTAGTATTATAACTATGCAATCGGCGATTTTTTTTCCTCTTCAATTTTTCTTTGTATTACTCTTTACAACAAAAACTACATAATGGGAAAGTACTTCTAAATTTTGAATAAACTTTGGATAAATGTCTTTAATAAAAGGAGGATTCAAATATTTATTTATGGAAAATATATATATAGAACATTATAATACAAATTAAAGTTTAAAAAATGGCCGCGATTTCGGGGAAATATTAGTTTGCAGTAGTTCTGAGGGGAAAAAAAAATACTTAATGATATGAACATGTGCCTTAAAACGAAGATAAAGGAGTTTAAATTAAAGATCTAATTGATTTTTGAATAAAATGCATTATTTTTTAAATCTAAATATAAGCACATAAACAAGTACATAGGGAATTTAATGTTAAAATTCTACATTTTTCATATGTGCATTTCCATACTCTTCTAAGAATTACATTGAAGAATAAATTTGTACATATATTAAATTTTTTTTTTCTGCAGCCTTTCCTTAAAAGAAGAAGGGGGGGGAAATCGCATCTTTTCCGTTTCTATATTATTAGCGACCGAACAACAGTAAATTTTTGTTCGTTCAAAGTAGTTTATTTGCCTCAGACTAAAAACATATCTGAATTGCTGCTCATTTTTGCAATATTTATTTAAAAAATCTTTCAGATAGGTGACTATGTTAAAAAAATAGCTAAAATATTGGCGAAAATATTTAATATTTTTAAAAAATTAATTATTCCGGATTTTTAAAAGTTTCTTTTATAAAATTGTTTGATTTAGTTTCTACATTCATTTTATATAGCCTGATCCACTATAAAAGCATACATTCGTCCATTTAACATGACATGCTATCTAGGCGTAATCGATACAAAGTTGCATGCACTCTTTGTTAATAATGTTTTGACACTGCTTTCGGTAAAGAAAGAAGGGGGGGGGGGGAAACCGTGAAATATACAACAAAATCAAGTAGCTTCTTTCTTAGAAGTTGGTGTGACTAAAAGGAAAAAATCGGTGGGAAATTATTTCATCAAAAGTTGCTCTCTGGAAGATGATAGAAGCTTTAATATTCTTCAAGATAACGTTATCAAAGATAAATATTCTCTTCTTTTTTTCAGAATTTGAAGCAGTTTATAAGAATAAACATACGATTTTTTTTTCTCGTGTTGACAGTATCTTATGCTTTAATTCTTTCTGTAAAATTATATATTGTTCACTTTCAAGAAAATGAATTAATAAAAAACTTTTTATGCGTTTTTTTTATTTAATTTTATTTTATTAAGTATTATTTTGAATAAGTTATCATTATCCAATATTAGGCCTTATAAATTCCTGTAACTATATTCAGTTTATTCATTTTTGTTTAATTGAAATATTTTACACGTTATTTAATAATAAAAAAATATTTAGAAGGTTAAGAATTATGTTAAATTCAAAATAGTTAATTTCCTTGAATTAAATATAGCTATATTTTTTTCTACGGCTAGATCTCAGTTCAATTAAATCTCAAGAGTCTCATAAAATAGATGGAAATACTGACAAACTTTTATTGGTTAGTAAAAGAAATTGATAACCTTTTTTTTTTTGATAGATATCCAATCAAATTTTTAATAATAAGAGAAAAATAAAGATCAGTATCTGAATAAAAAAGAAATTTAAGAGGATGAACAATTTTACTGAGCTAATTAATGCTTGATTGTTTTTTTATTAAATTTAAAATTAATTATGACTTATTTTGAATCTAAATCAGAAATTGTGCTTGCCCTCCAACAGGATTTGTTTTGACCTCTCGTCGGTAAACTTCTGCCACCGCCTTTGATTCTGATATAGTATAGTTATGAATAGTTTACCATTAGGTTACATGCTACAAATATCCTAGTGGCAAAATTCGGATTGAGCTATTTACTCGAAAATAGTATGAGATACGGATAAGTGCCAGTTTTAAAGTTGTAGAGTGTCATTAGATTAGAAAGAAAATATATTTTGCCCATATTTATGCTAAGAGCGTCTGAAAACGTGCATTTATTTGGTCGTTATTTTCCAACGATCGACGTCCCGAAATAATGGAACACTTTCTTATTAATCATTCTTGCTGAAAATACTTTGTCAACTACAGTAGACAAAATTCTTGAGTTAAAACAAAGATATGACCTTTACACAATCTCCCCAAAATCAGAAATGACAATTAAGCAAATGCGCGTTTCATATGCTCTCCTCATATTATTTGTTAGAGCAAGGTTTCTTTTCGTACGAAGTCTTTGATGGTCTACAGTTTTGTAACTAACATTTCACCGATTTTGAGATAAAATGCGAACTCCGAATATTACCGTTAGACATGATTGTAAGTGGCCTCATCATGTATATTCTTTAACTATACCTAGACATCATTTATATGATTTAGCTTCTCGCCTTTCTGAAAGATGAAAGGTTAGGGGGTCAGGATTTCAATGAACATTCAATATACAAAAAGGATATGAAATTCACAACTTTTATTGTAATTCCCAGATGGCGCATTACAAAGCAATATTTTAAACACCTTTCAGTCTTCACTGAAGTTGTGCCTCTGGAAATTCTGGCCTCTTTATCTTTTCTTAGTAAAATTCAATAAAGTAATTTTTTTTCTGCAAAAAAAAAAAAAAAAAAAAATGCGGGTTTAAAAAAGTTAAATCGGCAATGTGCAGTGAGTTGTAGGAGTTCTCGAACTCAAGGGTGCTTGATCTCCAGACATAGCTATTGCCAGAGAAAGAGCAGAACTATAAATTCAATTGCTTAATAGATCTGGAAATTTTAAAGTAAATCACTAATTTAATTTAAATATTCAATCATTAATAAAATCAAAGGGGAAGGCAGAGATTAACTTAGATTGATTTGATCAAAATAGTATTAAGTATTTAAAACGGCAATTCAAAACTGCCACTTTGGTGTGCAATTAAGTTCGATGACGGTAAGAGTTAATCCTGATAAATCTTCTCTTGTCCTTAGAGTGTTTGCTATCATAGTTTCAATTTTCTTATGAGTTTCGTCATCATGAATGTTTAAAGACTCTTCAGGAGGGTTTTTTTAATATGATATTCATTAATGAAGTCAGTTGGAGATCTTTATGGATATTAACAATCCGAACAAATCATGACATGTTACTAATTTGGCGTGCTGTTTATTTTGTATTATTTCCAAGTTTCTTAATGCGTGTTTGTATTGTATTTGTTCAAATGGAGAATGCATAAATGGGGCGTAGTTGAAGCGTTTTACGAATAAACAATTTATTTCTTCCTGATAATTTAGATTCAGAGTTGACGTGTGGATAAAATCTGGATTTGGCATCTTTGAAATTACGTTTGGTTTTTTAAAAAATGATTTTAAAAAGTGACTGCCTAGAGTATGTCAAGATAGGATGTTTCATTATTCTATGAAATATTTTTTCTGAATAATACAAAACTCTTAACTAACTCACATTATCCTTACTTATTTAATTTCAAATTTACATTAAAACACACGCACATAAGAATAGATAATTGTAGAATGTACTAATTTTTTATAATCCTTGAATGTTTTTACTCTGCCTTTATTACAATGAAATGGACAATATACAAAAATATTTTTTACAATTATTATTACAATATTTAGTTAGATATTCAACCAATTTTTTTTCTGTTTAATTTATAAATGTCATTGAAAAAAAATATGGAAATTTTTGCCATCTGATTAACATTCGCTAGCATATTAATCATGTGTTTCTCTTATTATTTTCACAAAATTCTTCTATAAAATGCACTCACTTTTTAAAGAATTAATATGCGGTTAAAATTTAATTTTTAACTATTATCTATGTTTTCTTTAATAATATAATGAAACGGGATTTTAATTTCGCTTAAAGATACTGTTGTAATATTCAATATTTTCTTTTCATGAAAACTTGTTAATTCGTATTCATTTAATAAACTAGAAGTAAAAACATAGTATCGTCTTTGTCGATATAAATTTTGAAATGATGAAATTCAGTTGCAGTTCAATATTTGATACAGCAAAGCAAGAATTGCATTAAGTATTATTGTGCAGGATCAGCAATAGCAATTTACTGATTATTTCAAGTCAAAATATTTTTCAAAGGTGTAAAATATATTTTATCGGCTTGCTGCCAGATCATGTTACTTACAAATTTTATTTTCACTATCATATTTTATATTAACAAGGTGATCCAAAATTAAACAGAAGGTATTTAGGTATCTCTTGTGTAAAAACTGTAGGATGCATTACAACTATATTTTGTAAACATACTCTCAAAGAGAATGCGTATCAATTTCTGAAAGCAAAGAAAAATATATTTTTGCCCGATTGAGTAAAAACAGCGATGCTATGAGAATAAATTGTCTACTTTTGAAAAAGCACCTGAAACAACTTTTCTTGCATGAGAAAACGAGGTTATTAATCTATCCTAGCATTACTCTATCAAGAGCATTTGCAATTACTTATTCAACAACTACAGTTACAATTTCTCTCTGCATTCCATTTGGTTTACGCTCCTATGCAGGTTTCACTGGTGAAATTTCAATCTCTTCAAAATGTAGATAAAAGGATCTCTGTGCAATCTTTTTGTATGTGAAAATCTCTTGAGCATGACAGAATCATTGTTCTTTCTCTGTTAAAAGAATTGGATGAGAAATGCTGGATCTAAAGTTAGTCATGTAGTGTCATAGTAATTAAATTTTAATTGAATGAATCATTTCTTCCAGTAATCGAAGTATAGACAGAATTCCAGATATTTTCAATTTTATGCAGATTACAAATACTACAGCGCCATTATAGTCCAAACTATGGACTATCTTTTTTTCTGATATCAAAACTGCATTGCTACTCAGAGTACATTATGTTGTACATATTTGTACCTTGTGCAAAATTTGGTTATGATCCAGCAAGTAGTTCTTGCGCAGGTCGTGTTTAAACACCTCCTGTTTATTTTAGATAATCCTGCACTTGAAACAGTATCCAGATTCTATAACATCAAACAGATGTAACTAATTCCATTAATAGTTAGATTTAATTTTAACAATAACAGATTTAGAATTATTTGAAGTAATTAAGCTTTTCATTTTCCCACTTTTCAAATTGCAGCCCCAAACATAATTTTTATTAACAGTATTGTTTGCCTTTAAAGCCAATAACTTATTAATATGTCCTCAGAAACATAAAACCATCTTCATAGGAAAAACCTAAATTAACTTGTGCCTAAGTTAATTGTCTTAAAATCGCAAATTAATTTGTTTTAAACTATACTATAAAGATACCATGAATTTTTCTAGAAATGATTCCATCAAATTGAAAAAAACTACAAATAATTAAAAATTTTATGCATATTCTAAATCTATTTAAATAAAAAACAATTGAAAGTAAAGATATTCAAGAAACAAAACACAATATAGTTTTCTAGAATTGTGTTTATAAAATCAAAATCACAAAATGTAAAGTAGGCATTTCAGAGATGAATCTTATGGCATTAGATACATTATTCTCATACATCATCATGAAATAATTTTCACTGTAAACAATAAGAGACAAAAAAAAAAAAAAAAACATGTAAAGAAATTTTTTTCACTTAAAATGAAACATTCATCAACAAAGCAAACAATAAAACAACCAAACGGGGGAAAAAACAACAACAACAACAAAAAAACACCTTTCAAATTAAAAATGCGAGAAAAAACAAATGAAAAACAAAACACTATACAACTCTAACTTCTTACAGTTCTGACACAAGCAGCATATTTTTACACATTTTAGAATTAAATTGTCAATTATTCTAAATTTGCTGACAAATTTCTAAAATTCTTACTACACATAAAGGTGTACAGTGCATAATTTGACAATACATCAAAAATTAAATCTCATTAGAGAATTTTTTTTCTTTTCTTCTCGAGTGACAGAAAAAGGTGAATATAGAATGTGCTTCGAATATGTGATAATTTTAAATTTCTATGTAAAGGACTGGAATAAAGTGTACGTTGGAAAATTACGTTTTTTTAAACTGTTTTTTTACAACACATATTTTCAACAAACACATAAAATGGAAGAAGTCACATATTCAAAATATTAAAATTTCAAACATACTTTAACCGAAAATTAATAATATACAAAAATCATCCAATTTCAGAAAACAATCATACACAACAATTTTTGTTAAACAAAATAAATTAAGAAATATATATATATTTAATAACTTATCAATGTTCGAGAAAAATTGAAATGAACATTTCAGCTTTCTTTTCAATAATAGTCACAGTCAGATGAAATCGGCAATATTAGATGAAATGTTATTTTCAAACCTACTTGGTGAAACAATAGTTTCTTGAAGGAAAGTATCAAAAATAGCATAAGAAAAGCTTAATTAATTTTTAAATCATTAACTATTAGAATATATGCAAGCTATTTTTTCTTCAATTCGAAAATAAAGCCACTAAATTTTTAATCAGTTTGCAATTATAAAACTTATGTTTAGATATTTGCAACTTCCAAATATTCAATAAAAAATGTCACATTTTAAATCTAGAAACAACAATTTTACTGTCAGACAAGTATTTTCAGTCCTTCACTAGCCATCATAATAGAGCACTTATAAAAAAAATTCAATTCGTATAAAAAGGACATTTCATAAAGTAAGTACCATCAGCCTATATAAAAAAATTATTTTAATCCATTAAAAAAAAACTCGATAAGCAGTAGCAGAAGCTACATTTTTCTTTATGCAGCCAGTAATTGCAAAAATCTTCATCACAAAGTATCGATTTCTGTACTTCTTCATTAGATAAAGATGAATTTATTCCTTTTTCTAGGTGCCGAAGTTACTTTCAAAATGTTTGTACAGAAGATACTTCTTTAGATGTGGAAATTGATAAAAGTCATTAGGCACAAAAATCTTAGGTATATCGAGGATGATACATTGGTCCCCAACAAAAGAGATGAATTCCAAGGATACTGAAATCTTTCTGACTTATCTGATCTTAATATTATTCATCACAGACGTAATAAATATAATGAGTTCCACCAAATTACACAAGTCTTGCATTCAAAAAATTTCAGATTTAGTACGAATGGTATGCATGTGTATCTAACTTCATAAAAACACTAAACAGCAGACGAGCTGATAACATATAATTTCTGGCAAATTGCTGTATAACACGCGAATGGAGCCTGATAATGGTTAGTGAAAATGGTACTTACTTTCCGAATACCCCACAAATTTAATCAGGAATTCGGTTAAATATTTTTTTTATAGTTATCGGTAGTTAATACAAAAATTTTGCAACTCATTAATGACTAAGACGTTTGGCATTAAAAGAATATTTTCCCAAAAAATCACACAGAAACTACTATAAGATTTTTTTTTCAGACAATATTAATCAGAAAAAAAGTGCAGCATGGGTATGATGAATTATTTAATCCTAAAGTTAATTATTTATTAAAAAAGCATTTATCAAGTATTTTGATCTTATCTGATGAGTCGCTATAAGCAAAAAAGAGTCCAATTATTTAAAAATTTGGAATTTCACTAGAGATCAAAATATCTCTTCTAGCTAAAAAGAGATGAAAAGAGTCAGAAAAGAGTCATTCAGAAATTTTATAATTTTTAAAAACTAACTATATTAAAAATATTTCGATGAAATTTTGCACACATTTATAAAATTAAATTGAAAAAAAAAAGAAAGAAAGAAAAAAGAACGAATATCTTCAGTAATATATTAAATTGGAAAATGGCATAGTTTTACTATTGACTAATAGTTTATTTACAAGTTACATGAATTTACAGTCGCAATTTAAATTATCACAACCAACAAATCCTAAAAATATAAAGAAGAAAAGAAATTAATAAATAAAAAAATAACTTTTATGACTAGACTGTACAGACGTAGAAAAGATAAAATACTAATTAGTTATTCTATTATTGCTCTATTTTGGATTATAAACATATGATATTTGATTTTTTAGCATGTAGTTGTGTTTATTTATTCGAAAAAAAATAATAAGGCAAACATTTCACTACTTGGATAATCAAGAGAAAAAAAAAATAATAAAAAATATCTTTTGGTAAGGAAGTTTTAACAACGATATAAAATTATGAACACGTTTTAAAAATTATATATGTATATGTTAAGGAACTTGATTAAATAATAATGATTCAGTAGTTTGTTATATAGCTTCTTTCAACATGAAAATTCCAAGTGGGTGTCTTAAAAATACAATACAAAACATAAATAAAGAATGATTTCGCTACAAACTAAACTTGCTACATCAAATTACAGCAACATATAGCAATAACAGAACGTAAAATATATGAATGACCGAAAATGGCACAACAAATCCTAGTGAAAATATATAAAAATCACATGAGTCATATATAACTAGTATAAGACAAGAAATATTTCACAAAATAGTATAATGATGGAAAACGGTGTCAAATGAAAATTTGAATTCATTACATTTCTTCTTTTGTGTACATTATTACTCTTTCAGAATAATCACGAACAAAAATTGCCTTACATGGCGTGAATATTCATTTTTGCTCAAACACTAACAATTCCAAGAAAAATGTTAAATAAAAAAAAAATTATAATTCACATAGAACTATAAAAAAAATTTAGTGAACAATTCATGGGAAAGATAAATAATTTAGATAAGATAATATAATGTTTGGAGAAATGATGTTAAATCGTAAACTATAATAATCAATACAATTCATTTACCTATTAAAAGTTTTTTAAGTCTCATTATTTCAAACCTTATAGTTTACTTGCCATTAATTTTGCATATCATAAGACTGCCATTATCGATGTAATTTTAATATTTTAAGACAAATTAGAATTTTATAAAAAAATTGTGTATTTTTAGAACTAATTTAAAATTCTCATACTGCTAAACATTTTTCAAATGCTAAAAGAGCACTGATTAAAAGAAAATAATTTTTTTTCTAAAAAATAAATAAAATACAAATAAAGTAGATAAAGAACACAAAATTTCTAAATAAAGTAGAAAATATTGCAAGTATATAAATGAAGAAAAATCCACCAAATATGTAAGTAAATTACATATTTACATAACACTGATATAGAAAAACAAAACAAAATATTATGATAGTTTTCAATAAATAGCAAAGAAAACAACATACAATTACATTCAACACTATTCAATCTCATAACTTTCAAATAAGCAAACGGTCGATTGTCCATAGTTACATGAATCGATGTTAACCCACAAATCATACCGTAAAACACACAACGAATATCTAATAAAAACAGTAGCAAATAGTTATCCGAGAACCAAGTAAAAACTTATGTAAGGTCTATTTTTAGTTATAAAAAGCTTTCATAATATTATTCAATACCAATTATATGGCAAGAATCATTTAAGTTTTTGGATGCGTTGTTCTAAATTAGAAGAGCAAAATTCCCGATAAGAGTTTAGACCCTACTAAACTTGATAAAGTCCACAATAGCTTTTAAAATTGCATAACTATTATTAAAAGTTGGAAAAAGCGATTTTTAATTTTCTATTAAAAGTAAAAACACCGATGTAAGCAAAAACAAATAAAAAACGATGTAAGAAAAACAAAAAACGATGTAAGCAAAAATAAACAAAAAACGATGTAAGCAAAAACAAAATGCAAAGTTCACTTACAAAACAAAAAATAAACATTTATCACCATTAAACAAAAAAGAAAGCCAAATTTTGTAAAATTAATGATAAATATGCTATAATCATCTTAATCATATGGTTAGGATGATTTAATTTTATAACTAAGCCTCACATATATATTTAATTCAAAAAAATATATGTAATAAATGATAATAAGGTTGATACATATCTTGTAAATATAAATATAGAATAGTATATTATGAAAGTAAAACATTTTAATTACAGTAAAAAATAAATAAATAAAATAAAAACGATTTTTTTCAGTAGATTTATAATTTTGATGGGGCATGTATTCATTCAAAAAAATATTATTTTCTAACTGCCATAGTATTTCATAGTTGAAAAACGTTAATTGCAATGGCTACAAAAATTCATAAGTAACTGAAACTATGAGGTACTATGCAAAAAATTATGAAAATTCAGAGTAAAGGAGATATTTATACCTACAAACATTTCATTTCAGTGTTATGTATTTACAAGAAAGCAAAAGATTCCATAATATGAAACAATACATGATTGCTTGATATTATGGAGAACTCTGGGTTTCAAATAAATACATGTTACCTTAAAAAACATTTTTTTTATAGATAGTGTTATATAATTTTAAAGTTAACAAATAGTAGACACCCTTTATTGCATGCATTAGAGATAAAATAAAGTGCTACCATCAAAATATTTTTAAACTTAATTTAAGATATTCACCCAAGCATTTAATTTAGTTAAAAATAACAGTGTTAATTAGAAAATTCAATTACTCAAAAGAATATTATAGAAAAAAATGAGAACATTCCTTAATATACAAAAGAAAAAAGCCATAATCTCTTAATTCTCCTATATTATAAATAAAAATAACAAAAGCACTGGTTGAATTCCATTATAATTTTTTTTTCTTCACTTTGATGTTACAGATCTTCAAAATACTTCTAAGCCAATTTTGCAAAGAAAAGAGAAATATACTGTCTAAAATAGTAAATGGTAGTTGCACTGCTGCTGAGCTGACTCTCAAACATAAATATTTATATGTAATGAACATGACGCAAATCAGTTTTACATTTTGAGAACATGTTGATTCTAACAAAGGCAATCCAAATGATAACTGGCTAAAACCAGTACCATATAACCAAGCTCTAGTTTATTTAGAATATTAAATACCAAAAAACATGGTAATCTGTAGTAAGAAGGTAAGAACCTTTTGAGCATCATTCTCCTTAATTTGTACTAGAATAGGCATACGACATTAAAATCAAATACCTTTCAAAATAATAAATATTTAAATATTAAGACCAAAAGTGACACAATTAAAGTTTAGGAAAATTTTTCCAAATGAAATGTTTAAATGTTAGTACAGATGAAATTTCCTCGTTCACATTTAATCAAATATCACGAATATATTCGCATCATTTCTGAAAGAACACCATTTTGAAAATTATAGTTCTCAGTAATTTAAGATAAGAAATAAAATTATTTTCTGTGATGACAGCCGAAATTTTAGAACTAAAACTAATTCACTACTAAACTAATTATTACCACTTCTGGAGTAAATTGACCTTAGATCGTGGCTCAGACAAACGATAGTGGAAGAGGGAACTTTTTTTCCCTGGTCTCTCAAACACTTCTAAAACAAAGAATTGATAATTTTCCCCACATCATCCGTTTTTTGGATATGAAAAGTCTTGAATGTTGTAGAAAACTTTATTTCGAGAAACTTTACTATCTTTTCACAAATAAATAATTTTAAAATCATTTGGTTCTCCAGGATTCGGAGCCCTAAAAAGTCTTCATCACTGAATGCTAGAAATTAAAGATTTTAACTACTCAACCATTAAGACCTAAACAGACAATTTTGAATTGTTTTTTTATGCATCACATTTAAGATAAAAAGATTGTACTATACTTCGCATTATTTCCATGAAGAACAATTCATTAAATCCTATACAGTGTTTCTGAATAGAATTTTGAAAAAGATACAAAGTCAATGGCTAGCATTTAAACTCAAAACTGAACAACAAGCTTATATCAAAGGCAAACTGTAATGTTCTACTTCTCAAAAATATTTAGTTAACAAATCCTTTGACTGAAACTGCAAAATTCAAATACTTAACCCAGACAAAATGGATAAATTCCACCTTTATAAGAACTGTGATGGATAAAAATAATATGATTTTCATTGATATGAGGGCCAAAGCAGTTAAAATTAAATACACAATAAATAACTAATTGTCTTAAATATTTGAAAAATATAATCAGCAATTTTATTTTAATCAAATGCAAAATAATTAATGGTAAATATTTTGAAACTATCCATAAATACATTTCATTTTGGAAAACAACTTCACTACTTAAATAGCTTGATAGTTTTATAAAATGAAAGATTACAATTGGAAGTTTGTAGTACACTCAGCACATAAAAAAAAAAAGAAGCCTTTTATTAATTCAATTCTCCTATCAAACTAAAATCTACACTGAAGTATAACTAAAATTACAAAACTGTTTTAAGCTAATTAGAGAAAAGTTATTTTTATCACTTAATAGAAGAAAATTATTGCAACAAACAACACTTAATTCTCACATTTATAAAATTATTTTAAAACATGGGTTTGCTTGTATGGATTGAAGTAATGGAATTTTACAACAAAAATCTATTTTTTAATATCTATACAACAATAAAAATAATAAATGAAATCTTTTAAAAAAATCTATATATTATTTATGAAATGCTTTTTATACTAACTATTCATAAGATACACAGAATTGGCTCGTTTTCATACAGAATTGCTATCAGCAAATGTTACAAATCTAATCACTAGCACATATCATATTCTAATATTATGACTCAAACAATAACGGAATAAAATATTGCTAAATTAAAGCTATTTAAATACAATATTCTTACAGAAATTCAACAGATAATGAATAAATTTACATTTAAACACAAACACAAGAAATTTAAACTGATAATCTTTACAACTTAAAAAGTGATATGAAGATATGTATGTTAGTGTGCTTATGATAAAGTTAAAAAATACATACAATTAAACATTAAATATTTGAACAGTACAATAGAAATAGTGGATTTATTTATGCTACAATCGTAATCTAAAAATTCAAGAGCTTGATATTACAATCTTTAAAATATCACAATAAATAAAAGTCAGTCGATTGACAAAAATAAATCTAAAAGCAAATAAAGTTTTTAAGTAGAACAAGAATAAATTTAATTTCAAAACGGGCAACTGATAAAATTCTCCAACGTGATAATTTATTCCTTTAAAATTTATATATTGTCTACATTTACCTAGATGCCTGAGTTACTTTTATGTAATATTTTTCCAAAGACAAAACAAAAACCTTAAGGACGAAAAACAATTTATCTACAAGAACCAAATAAAATATCAGTTATAACAATGTGAAATTGTGAAGTTAATTAGAGGAAATAGACTTATTATGACATATTTTTTATTTCAACACGGGAAAGATCTCATATAAAATTTCAGAAAAATAATTTAAATAACTTATATCTCCTGAGTAGTTGTAACAAGAATATAATTAACAAAAATTAGGGTCAGAATACCAGTAAAATCCGCAAGTGTCAAATTTAACAATATACCAGCATAAAATTTCTTAAACGACTGATCATCTTAACCTTTGCACTTATTATCAGTAACAGATTAACAAATTCAAAAATCTAATTCTATTTATCAAAAAGTCCATTACTTCAAACTTTGATGAATTGAATTACTTTTACTTGAAAATTACAAGTCACTCCATTAATATGACTAACTGGAGAGAAGATTACTTTGATATGTAAACAAATCAATATCATGTGAAACATGAAGCACAGTGAAACAAAAATGAATTCAACATTTCAGAAACGTGAATCGTACAAAAATAAGGATTTGTTATAATCATCATGAAGAAAAGGCTATTTTAAAACTTCTCAAGTGAATATATTTTTAAAAAAATTTAACTGGCCAACATGGCTTAATATAATATGCAGAATTAAATTTGTTAAAATTGATTTAAAAAAAAAGAGCAAGACATGTCTTTTCTTTCTCTCCCCCCCCACCCTCCTATTTTGTGGCATTCTAGATAGCTAAATAAGTTATATCAAAATTAAAAATATCAGATTTTTCTACATTCATAACATGTTAATAGATTTAATAAATAAATATAATAACAATTTAACAAACTATTTGCAATAGAAAATATCAAAATTTTCAATTAAGTTAGTTAAAATTTTTCAATTATGTTTAGCCTTAATTTAAATTAGAAATGTTGCTTTTATTTTGAAATAAAGCAACTAATATGAAATCAAATTAAAATAACCTAAAAAATTTCAAACCTGAAGATGAAAATATAAATATGTCCAAGAAACACAAGCCACCTGCAATTTAGCACTTTCAAGATGGAAAAATAGCTACATCTTTTCTTTTAAAAGAAATGCAGTTGAAACTGGCAGAGAACCTTATACTTAAACTTGCACAAGAGGTAAGTTTTCTTCTGCCTACCCTTTTTTCAAAGACTTACAAGCTCTGGGCATATGCAAAATCATTCCTTACTTACAGCAGTAAGCTCCATCCTACACTGAATTGAACATTGTTTTATGTTCGAAAGTATTCGGTCAGATATATATCTAAAAATATTCTGATAATACGCCCTGATATAAATTCCTATGTGGATACTGTCTTCATTAATATCTGTTTGTCTGTGAATATCTGAATCACTCCAGTAGAAAGAATGGCAAAATAGTCTAAATATCAACAGAGAACAATCTGGAATATGAATGAAAATTTGCAATGAATAAAATTCAGAGTGTGCTTTATATTAAAAAAAAATTAAATGATACTATATTTTTTGAAGAGGATAAAAAGAGAGATAATGATTTCTGGCTCAGTTTCAATTAAATTTATTCATAAATAATGACTACAATAATAGTTACTAAAAACACAATACAATTGTACTTCTCAATTTAAGCACCTTTTCTATCACTAAAATGGATTTAAATGCTAAAAAAGGATTAAAAAAATCAATATATGACTTGTAAAAGGGAAAAAATGTGCCTGGAAAACCAAACGTAAAATAACACAGCAAAAGTTAAGCAAACAAGCAGTAAAAAAGCCCTATAAATTTCTGGGATTTTCAAAATAAGAGAAAAATAACAATACTATCAGTAAGATAATATGAAATAAAATTCTTTTATTAAACTCATCATTTGCAAGAAATACGGCTACCTAAACATTGTAGATTTTTCCAGCAAATTTTAATTTAAATCAGGTTTTTAAAATAAAGCCACATCAATTTAATTTTAATAAGATTTTATTGCAAAACAATATAAATGTACAATTTCTTAAAACGGAGAAAAACAGTTAATAAGCAACAACTGATATACCTTAAATATTCGGATGCAACAAAATGTCACACACTTAAAATTAATTAGTTGTATCTAAATGAACAGATTCTTTTCTTTAAATAGGAGATTCCTATTGAAATCAAAACTACTAAAACAAAATAGACGCAAGAAGTCAATTCAATTCAATTATATTAGAAAAATAGGATTTCAAATAGACTTACCAAATGATAAGTTAAATACAAAAATGTCTACAATCACTTCATGCAGCCAGTCCTTTCTTTTTGCATTGCTAATAAATGAGCAAAATCGAGCGACTGTAAATCATTTTAAAAATAACACTGACAGACATTCATTACACAAGTGCAGATAGAATTTTAGTTATCGGTTCATACTAGTTTCCCATATTTTATATGAATGGAATTTCTTCCCAATTTGTGGATTAGTAGAATCTGCAAACATATGTATGAAAATTTCATTATTAGATCGTTAGACCTCTTATATGATAGACATTCTTTGCTACATGAGCAAATTGTTTTGCAGACTTATAATATATATATATATATATATATATATATATATATATATATATATATACTTAAGGGGGCGAAAAGGCCATTCACTAGGAGAAAAATCTAAAAATAAAGTACACTTGTAAAAGTGTTGCAAGCAACATTAACATTCTATAACCATTGTAGGAAATCTGGCATTCATAATATCATATGAACACATACAACAAATGAATAATATTATTATACATATTTCTCATACAGATCTAAAGCATTGTATTAAATAAATTGAAAACAAGCATTTTAAAGTAAAATAATCGAATGAATGCAAGATCATACGATTATAAAAACACGACAAAGCATTTGTGTGCGCATTTAATGTATAAATAGTTGGCAAAAACCTTTGGAAAACGCATATAACAAACAAAGCTAGCATATAAAGAATAAAACGATTTATTGATAAATGACAAAATAAATTTTTCTAAAATAACGTAATCTTTATTTTATTACAATAAATTTGGCAAACCACATTTTCTACCTACAGGATAGCAATATTTTAAGAAATCTAAAGGAGTTATAAAAATTAAGTAATAGACTTGAAAAGAAAAATTTATTTTCTTATTATGAAAGTTGTAATTTTTTTTATGACCATTCAAACAATAGTTAATAACGATTTCACTTAGGCAAATGATTTTATTTTCAATATAGTCAACCAAACCATGAAATCTATATTTCAGGTTAAACTATGAATGCCAGAATTTTATTAACAAGAAAAAGAATTCTAAGAAATACAAAATATATCTAGTATGGTATATAATCCCCATAATCTTCCAATAAAAATATTTTCTTATAAATATTACTAAAAATGTCGAGTAAGATAGTCAATATTTTCTATAAGAATATTTTTTAAATAAATAACTTTATCACAAAAGCAACTTTTATGTAAACATTTAAACTGATAAAATTCAAATATGATGTCGCACATACATGCAACTACATCACATAACCTTATTATTGCTTCCAGGAAATACACATTTATGTTGTTCACTTAGTTTGCACATAACAGAAATTATAACTGATGCATCTTACAGACTGTCAATCCAAACACGAATGACTAGATACCCATGCTGAAGTCTAAATGCTTTCAACTGAAATTATATTATTTTAATGATATTTTAGCAGTAATTTACAAGAGTTCTTAAATTGCAATAAAATATTTACATAGCATGTTTTAATTTCATGACCAGAAATATTACATTCTTTAAAAAATACAATAATTTTGTCCATAAAATATAAAATAATTAAAAACACAAACTTTATAACAAATAAACATAAAGGGAAAATGCTGAGAAGATAATAAACAAAAACCAAAAATATAAATAAATAAAACAAAGCCTTATTGTCAACTGTTATAAATGTAACTAGCGAATCATTAAAAAGAAAATTTACAATATAGTATACTCATTTTACAGCAATCATTTTTTAAAACTATTAGCGACTAAAAAATCTTTAATGTTTTAGTTTAAATTAATATTGTAGTTTAAATCCTTTTTTCTTATGCTTACTTTAGAGCCCTTTTAAGATTTATCTCTGTGTTTTCTAACTAGGGTGGGGGGGGGAGGAAAAAAAAAGACCAGAATAGCAAATTTCTACATAGTGTAATATTAATTATTAGAAAAATAACTGGCTGTAATACTGTATAATAATAGAGGTTTAACGTTAATCAAGAAGATTATTATGTATTTTTGTAAAGTTCATCCTTAAAGAGAAAACATGGCTGCTTTTAAAGTGCCAAAAGATTCCAAAAAACTAATGTTTCCATTTATTTTACTGCCATGTAGCAAATATATAACAAAAATAATAATAATAAATAAATAAAATAAAAAAATATGCTATTTACAAATAACAGTACATTTTAAATGTATTAAAAGTTCATCTTATGTGAATACATCTTTAAGATTTTGCTTTAATTTTCTAGTGTGCATGCCATTCACGAGTTTTCTAAAAAAATAAAAAATAAAAAAATAGTGTTTTAATGTAACATAATATCTAAAGCAGGTGAACCTGCAAGTTCGCAATCACTAGATGGCGAAACAAATATTTATTAATAGTTTATTGTAATAATTTTTTATTGTGTAACTTTTTATATTCAATGTATAGACAAGAAACAAAGTCAATTTTAATTTCAAAATAACGCATGCTATTATAACAAATTTAATTAAGTAAATCATCTCATTCACCATGCCTTGAATAAACGAGTTTTGCTGTAAAACGAGTATACTGCGCAAAAAAAAGGCATTAAGATTTTCAGTATCAGGAAGTAACTCAAATGTACATTTGCTGTTTAAACTGCATTTTAAATAATTTAATATGTTACTATTAAGCAAAATACTTACATAAAAGTAAATAAATAAGGCTAAAAATAGTGCAAACATTTTCTTCAATCAAATTATTTTTATCTATCCATAAAAAACAAAATCCTTTGTTAAATGATAAATTTGAACAGTGAACTAACTATATGAATTAACAATACATTTTTTGGATGTCATTAACAGTGTTTAACAGGGAATTGGTTTCGATTTCAATTTGTAATGATGATAAAAATATAACATATAATGCAAAATAAATAAAATAAATAAATAAATATATCTACTTGTATAAAGGAATTTATAAGACAGTGTAAAACATAAAAAAATATGGCAAAAAATGAAATTTTGTAAACGTGAAAGGCTTAAAATTGAGCATATTTGTTAAAAAAACGTATAATTACAACAAAATTTTAGAAAATTCACATAGTGGTCCATCATGATCCTAATGTTGGGAAGCACCGATTTCGTAAGGCACCCTCATTTTTCATCATTCTCCCCCCTCGGCAAAATGGACACCGATAAAGAAACACAATATAACTGATTACAATAAAAGAGAATACATGAAATAAGTTAAGAAGTTGCTCAACAAATCAACCATTTTTTTTTAAGGTGTCGCAACGTATTCAAAAAGTGAAATATGTACATGGATAAACAAAATGAATGAAAAGAACATTTTCAAAACTTTCAAAGCGACTAACTTAAGAAAAAAAAGACAAATAAATAAATAAATAATAATTTAAATGACTGCTCCGTTTAAATGACGATTATTTCACGATTTTAAAATGACCAGTATTTGTCCAATGCAATTCAAGTTTCTTTAAGAAATGATTACTAACATGAGAGTGCAATACCATACAGGGATGGAGACTCTTCCATATCATTTCATCTTTTATTTGATAGCATGCTTGCAATGACATTATTTTAGTATTGTTTAAGCTATAAGATACGTAGGAAAGCAGTCTAAAACTAAAAATATGTATAAATATATACGATTTCTTCTTTATTTCTATCTCTATGCTTTTCTTTCTTATCTCTTTCTTGGAAATTAACTTTCGAATTCCATTCTTCCTCCAGCATGACAGCAAGAATAAATTTGTTTAAAAAAGCAAATGCCACTATATATAGGTATTCTTGCATGCCTTACTTAAAAGACAAATCAATTTCATAACGAAATTAGCATCGATTTTACTCTAATGGTAACTTTCTATAGATGATGCATTAGATAACAAATAATAAATCTTTATAATTTTAATTGGGCAATTTTCATTTATGAGATCACATTAAAAAAATATTGCATTCTAAGTAAACTAAACATTTCATACGAAATGAACAATATTAAGTGTTTTTGAACCCACTATCATATTTTTAATATATACACATATTATTGATCATTATGGTATATTAAATTTTCTAGATTAATTACCATTGGTAGCATATTTATAAGTTTAAAAAATGTAATTAACTTTTTAAAGGAATAAAGAGGACAACAAAAACCAAATATTAAAAATAAGATAATGAGCTACTATCAATAACACCGGTCATGATTCAATGTAAACTAAAGAATAGCCTTGCATACAAATTTCTTTGAAGCAATTTTTATGCAAGACGATTCTATTGTTAAAAATACCGTAAAGATAATGAAAAAGTTGGTTCAGTCATATGAAAACTGCACAATTCCAACAGAAAATGGGCTTTGATAGCAGTTTCTCTCCTTTATATATATATAACTACATTGAAATGAGAAGAGTAACTGATCTTAACATGCTGACTGTCGCGCTGAATTTCTTACAATGTAATTTTTACAGAACGCGCCGGTCACCGGTGATTCCTTATGGCAGTTAAGGTGTTAAAAAAGCTAACATAGTTTCAAGCAGAGACAGTTACAAATCAAATGAATCTTTGAAAGTTGGAATATATTTAATAATGAAATTTCTTGCACTTTTAACTTGCACCTGTTCTCATACTTTATAATCGCAATACGTTAAATTCCGTTTTACCAAGAAAAGGACTAATTTCAAGAAAATCTCAAATTTGTAATGTCTACTTTGAAAGTTGATGTCTAGTCAAGCAAATTATCAAACATTTAAAAGTCCACAGAATTAAATTTTTTCGACGTAAGTAATTCAAGTGCTAAAAATGAAAAAAAAAAAAAATCATCTAAGGTATTTAACTACATTTAGTTTTGATTATAATGCAGAAGACAAAATATGAATAAATACAATAATTTAAGGAATAAATTACTGCACGCATTTGAAAATGATTATTGTGGACGGATGGGAAGAAAATCTTTTTTAAAGAAAAGGTTGAATTTACATATTAATTTAAAGCATTGGAAAAAGGACAATAAATAAAATGGAATACTTCCTTTAAATGACTTAAATAGTCCAGTTAAAAAGAATTAATTTCTTTATATTTCATTATCTTTACAGTACACATTTCAATTTATATATGCATAATGTTTACAAGTTAAGATGTCAAAGAGATAAGAGATCATTTCAAAAAAACAAATGCATATAATTTGATTAAAATCAACAATATTTTAAAAATTAAAATGGAATAAGATTAAAGAATAATGAAAGCACCAGATATCTTACAATAATAGGGAATTTACAAAACAAACAAGAGTCTATCACAAAATGCAGTGTTCTAGTTTTAAAAATATGCTCCTAGATATATTGTTACAATTTCTGTTAAGTCTTTAAATTAAACAAGTGATCAGGTGAAAAATTCTATGTACAATTTTACAGTATTAAGTACAGGATAAACTAGAATATACTTTTATTCATTCTTTTTTGTCATATCTTGACAATTTGGTGAACTGTGCGACAGTGGAAGGCAAATCACAATTTCTTCATCAGGCAAATCCCATATTATGGTAGCATGAAAGGCCATGTTGGCAAAACAAATAACGTACTCACATAAGGCAAACCAACTGAATGCTGAAAAGCGGAAGAAATAATAATAATAATAAAGGTTCATAAGAAATGAATCAAAAGAATTTCGCTTGGTTGGAAAACATACTGGTTTTATGCAAATGTAGGAATATATTCTAAAAATGGCACAAGCAAATACAATATTTTACATATGGTACAACCAAATAAATAATTTCTAACATAACAAAAATCTTCTCATTGTCAAACTAAAATGCATTGGATATTCTAATATTTTGACAATGATATATAAATGCTGTGATAAAGCAAGTGCATTTTATGGTGTGTATTCTTAGATTAATATTTTTACATGCATTAACAGACACAGATTTCCATTACATTATAAATTCTTCCTCACAACAGGAAACGAAGATGGTGCAATATTTAAAGTTAGCAGTAAATATTTTATTTTTTACATTTAAATAAAGGAGGAAAAAAGTTAAAAATCAAAGCAAGTGTTCTTAGATGTGTTGAATCTAAAGCTGGAAAAAGCAAATGTTAAAAATATATTGTTTTCCAAATAAACTCTCAAAAGAAACAGAATTATGTTAATTCCAATTTAAAAAAATGCTTGATACCATTTATGTGGATATAAAGAGACAAATCTATGTGTTATGATTTTTTTTTCTGAAGATAATGATTGAGAAAAAGAAATATAAAGTTTTATAAAAAAAATATTTTTGACTAAATACAAGTTATTATAATACAAGTATACAATATATAACACAATACAATATATATATTAATACAAGTTATTACTGGACTAAATATCAGTTATCCTTAACTGAAAATTATATTACACTTTCTTGTAAAATGATTTTCATTGTAACTAGTATAACGAAAATTGTTAGACTAATAAAAATCAGTATTTTGATTCATTTATTCACGCAGTTACTGGAAAGTGAACACAACTCATTACTGCAAACCCAATCATGTCAGGCGTCCAGGAAAATAATTTACAAATTTTAAGGATAGATCAGCATACAGAAAAAAAATCATTTCTGCAATAAATGTAAAATTGGAAACATAAAGGGAAAAATTGCAAGAGAGGTATTTTGCAGTAAATGTAGTAAACCAGATATTATTAAATCATCTGCGATTTTTTTAAAACCTAATTCTTAGCAGCTTTAAAACATAACATTATTTTCAAAACACAAAACAAAATGAATTAGCACATATTGATGTTTGAATTTCAATTAAAAAACAATAAAAAAAACTTCAAAAACATTTTAAAACTAAATTATGGTGGTAGTGAGTGGGGGAATTTACATTTAGGCCACTTTACAAAATGTATTTGATAATCTGAGAAATATATTTTATTTCACTCATCTCCTGTTTATTAATTCTGCATTTTAGAAAAGAAAATACTTTGTGTTAAATTAGAGGGGTGAGTTTTGTACCACAGTTAACATCTGTCTGTGCTGGCAATGGGTCAAAAGATTTGAAAGACTTTATGTTTAGTACAAAAATTAACCTCAAATTACTTAATTTATCTTGTTGCTATTTTAAAGAAATGCATGCTTTGATGAATAAAAATATGTATCTGATTTCATTACTAAAAAGTAAAGATTGCAAATATGAGATAGCCTCAACTCAGTTTTTTATACAATTATCAAAAAATATTAATATATCATATTATAAATAGATTTAATAATCTGATTTACTAATAGACTGATAATCTTATTTTGTACAAACTCTGATTTCTTTCTTCCAAATCAAAAATGAGTAATAGAGTTTCAAATGTGAAATTGCACCAACATGCTATGTTGTTTCTTTGACCATGTTAAAGGTGCAATATTTCTCATTTAGGGGAACTAGGGATACTTCACCTTAATTATTTTCTCGGATTGAGAGGAATATGATAATTTGTGTATGCCAACTCTATTTGACCCTTAGTTTTATGGCCTACTATAAGAAGAAATCTTTCTTAAAAAAAAACATTATAATGGCAGGAAGGAAAATATGTTTTGAAAGCTGGAAGTAAATTTCTCTTTTTATTTCACAGTGGATTGGAATTTTCCTTTTAAAAAATGAAAATATTTTTGATATACATAAGCATATTTCAATCTATAATTTAATACACGATATTGCACAATATCTAAATATTAAGTGGTCCAACCTTTTGATTATTTATTTTGTCAACTATTCATTTCTTATACGATAACTTTTTGACATTCAGATTATTTTACAACTTTTTTCCTTCAATTTTTTAAGCACTTTATTGATCATATCAGAGCAAGTCCTGAAACACCAGGCAATGAACAACTGGACGTTAATAACAAGCAATACAGATAAATTTGTCACCATATGTGATGTGGCTAAATTGCAATCCGACTGCAAATAATATTATAGAAGAAATATGCTATAGTTTTAGTCCTTTTAATAAGAATATTTTTTACTAATGACGAGTTTCTACTTTCATTTACAACTGACAGCTGATGATTAAATCATATCTCATGCGATATTCCGCCATTGTACGTTCGTTAATACAGATTCTGGCTCACACACTTGTAAGTTTAAACATAACCATTGACCTCCTCGGTAATATCTTCCAAAAATGTGAGATATTTTTCTAAGGCTGAGTAAAGAATAGGAATAAATAAAGGAAGACCAAAAGTTAAACCAATAATTATCAATAAAAATCCTAAAAAACTAGCCTTACAAGGCAATGAAATAAAATGATAGTCCCAAACTTAAAAATAGAAAGGGACTCAAAAGAAACTCTAATGCTTTAACAAAAATTCAGAAAGTATTGATAATTTAAGTTCAGTAAAGATCTTCCTTATTCATTAAACAGTAAAATAATGAATGTATTTTAAAAGCAACGGAGCTTTAAAAAACTACGAATTCATGTAAATAGCTTGCTTTTACGTGTAAAAATTCGAGGATTAATCAGAAATAGCTTTACTATCATTTTATGGAAATAAAATTGTTTTTATAATGTGCAGGTCAAAAGTACAATATAGTATTGAACCTTTAACCACTGTGTAAAATTAAAAACGTTAAAATTATTTTGGTTTTAAAAAATATGTAATAAATGGAGAACAAAGTAGAGTTAAGATCAGCATTCACAATAGAACTGTGAACTTACATAAGAAACTAATAAAAAATTAATATTCAAAATCGGACAAAGGTAGAACACTTCTCTATGCATTAAGTAATCTAAAAATTGTATTCCGATTAGGGTACACAGAATTACTAGCATAAATATCCCACAACATATATAATCAGAAAATATACAGAAAATCATAATATATGATCTATCATAGTAGATCGTTAAAAATTTCCACTTTGTTACATATTACAAAAGAAGAAAAAATGCCCCCTTAATATTTGATGAATAATGATATTTTAAAATATTCTCCATAAGCAGAATTTCAAAAAGAAATCCAACTTAAAAAAAAAATAGAATTAGAATGTTTCTATTTCTATCTAAAAATCAGAAATATAAAAGGCATAACTTACCAAGTTCTTCACAATACACTCGATGTTTATAAAAGAAATACATCATGCCCACTGATGTAAGAGCAATGATCACACAAAGGAAAAGTTTTGTTCTGTATGACAGCTTTTCCTGAAAGGTAAAAAATACGTTAAGTGCATGCAATTAATTATAATCACAGATGTTCCCAGCTCATTTGTAAACTTGCAAATAAAAAAAATCAGGTCAAAATAATTTATTAGATAACTTGCATAGAACAATCTGCATCATTTACATAAAAGAAAAACAAAATTATCAGTGACATTGGTGCACTATCAAGTGATTTTCACAAATAAAATGGTAAGAAAAAGTGCTTTCAGAAAACGAAGATCTATTTCAAAAGAAATTGTCAGAAGTTTCAGAATGACACAGATGCATCAGGAAATTATAAATCATGGTCTCATGAAAATAAAACAATCTACTTTCATGATAATCAATATCAGGTGAGTTTTAAGAATACCAAAAACAAAAGAAAGAACAATAAATTTATTGCGAGGTATTTCATAAATTTGAACGATTTATAATATTTTGCAAGATGTATCATAGTTTTAAAAAAATAATAATAATAACAAATGCTGAGAGTTCAAAAATATATAATTATCTACAGATTTGAAGCAAGATAATTGCTTCTTGACATTTTCTATCATTTTGATCTTTCATTCAGGTAAATATAAGAAATATTAGAGGCTTTTATACAGCACGTACAGCAGATTAAGTTTTGATTTAATTAAACTACTTTTCAAATTCTCTTTAAAGTGAACATAATTTTAAAAAAATTAATCAATCTGACCTGTATGTATCAGAAATTATCTGTATAAATTTAACTCAGTCAACTTTGAAATTTGTTTTATTACATGGTGACAAACAATTAATGAAAAAAAGCTAATCATAAGTGTACTTTCTGTGCCTTATATTTTAATTTAACACATCATACTGTAATAAAATATTATGAGAAAAACTTCATGGGCAAATTATTTTAGCATACAACTAATAACCAAAAAGGAATAGAACACCACACTAACATAGCAATAAAGTTTTTACATCAAGAAATGCATGTTGAACCATGAACTGAATGAAATGAGAATTTTGGATATGAGATTATGCAGTACTTGAATGAATTCTATGAAGTTGGAATGCCAGAATTTTACAACTATTTATCAACCAAGTTGGAAAACATTCTAAATTTGGCATATAAAATTATTTCTATGTTAGGAAAAATGATCATTTATTGGTGTAACTATTTTCACTTATGAAGGGAAGCAAGTCTTCTTCCAGAACCAGAATTATTAATATTAACCTTTAGTGAGCAAATATAATATCCGTCAAAGTAGAAAAAGGACAGTAGAGAAGAAAAGCCAAATGTCAGAAAAAATACATTACATTTACCATTTACCTTTTTTCTGTACTGAGTTTTCGAAATAAACCTATATTTCTATAAAAATTTATGTGTTCTTCCTTTTCATAGATCCAGATTCGAATTCCCTTAAAATTAAAGTAGTCTTCCGATAATTCTTATACAATGGGTTAGTAGAAAAAGATATTTGAGTAGGATAGATATAATGTGCAAGAGTAAATAAATTGAAATACATGTAAGAAATGATTTATCAAAAAAGACATTTCAGTCACAGCTACAAAGTTTGAAATTATTATCAGCTAAGACTATTACATATGCATTGTATATCAGAACGATGAGAAGAAAGTCTATATACATAAATTTTAAAAATTTAACAAACATATATATGTTATAATCGTTTATACTGTGTGCAGTTGAATTGTTTTTACATTCGTTCTTTTTATTAGTGTTTTAATGAAATCTGTAGTCAATACACAGTAATTTTTATATTCAATCTGTTCAAAGTTTTTAAAGGTTGAAATGAGCTTAAGAAGGGGGGAAAAATGTAATTCCATTTCTCAATCTATTAAAATGAAAGATGATAAAATATAAGAATGTTGAAGATTAATATTTTCGGAAATTGTGGGACATTATTTCTTTAGCCAGTTTTGGAAGCAATAGCCTATCAAAAATATTGTTTATTGACATTAAACTTTAATGAGAGGAATTGGTGTTCAAATAATTAAATGACGAGTATTCAAATAATTTAATATCAAAGAAGAATTTGCAAGTTTTAGTTATGTATGCATCTGTTAAAATAAACAGATGTTTTCAGTTTAATTCAACAATACAAAGGGAGGAAAAATGAATAAATAAAAAATAAAGAACCCACCAAATGTGTTGGAGTTGAAGACTTATTCATGTAACTGAGAACACAGGTACTTAACATGTAAGAAATGGAAGAAGCCATAAAGGTGATGAATATTTTCTCATGGACAGCTAGAAGTATAAATAAAGATGTAAATATATATTTTATAGTTAAATAAGCAATATATTTTATACATAAAACGAAGCCAGAATTAATGAAAATTTCATATATATATTATGGAACAGATGAAAAATATAGCTTCCAATCTATGTATAACTTGATATCTAAAGGGAACAAAATTCAAATAATTTTATAGCATAAAAAGAAATTTTATGGATGATAACATTTAACTGATGGGACCCCCTCTCTAACTTTCGCTTTTATTAATACTTAAGAAAAGATTTTACATTTTCTGCTTTATAATTTAGTTAGTTATCATCTAACTTTGTACTGTAATTTCAAGATAAATAATGAATATTAAGAGAAAAATTGAAATTAGCAATTACGTTGATTAAAATAATAAACTTTTTCGAATTTAAAACAAAGTAAAAGCACTTATTGAATAGAAAACCCATCTACATTAAAATGCTTGAAACGTATTATAAAGTTTCTGCTTCAAAAATTATCAATGAGAATATTTAGGAAAACATTAAATACGCAGTACTTATTTTTAATAATGTTTGTTCAATTGGTTTCTTTTAAAAATAAATAATTTGCAATGAAAATCATATTGTAGTATATATGTATTTTAAAAAAACTAAAACAGTGTCTGTAGATTTTCTAGTAAATAGGCACTACGAGAATTAAAAGTTAAAGTGAAATGTGGACTTCCAGCAAAGTTTAATTTAAATATACAGGGTGCGGCATAAAAACTCGGACAAACAAATTTTAATATAACTTGATTAAAAATAAATAAATTAACAAAATATAAAAAATATTATTAAGATTAGACATTTACTGATAAATAAATTTAATTGGTTTCAAAGTGGATGGCTTTCGCAGTGATGTAGAGTCGCAAAAGCTTACTGAAATTTTCAGTAATGAGCCGCAAGTCTTTTTCCTTTAATTTATCCTAGTCCCACAGAAGCCATTGCTTTAGAGTGTCGAAACTTTTATGCCGTTTAGTGCAAGCCCTAGATTCCAATATAGACCATACACTTTTAATCATTCGGCGAGTATTGTGCCCATTCTCCAGATGATATCACGTCCAGAAAATTTTCCTTCCACCACTCTTTTGTCTTTTTAGCCTTGTAAACTGAAGCAGAGTCTTTTTGAAACCCCACTTTACACTGTCGAAGTGCGTTTTCGCCCATGGAAATATAAAAGCTTCTAAAATGTCCCACTGGTACACTTTTTGAATTATTTTAGCTCCCTCATCTACAAAAACCAGAGATGTTTTGCAGCTTTTGCAAATTCCGCCCCAGACACTGACAGACTTTGGATTTTTGCAGTTTTCAACAATCGTTGAAGTGCTTACTGCGTCTACAGACCAGAACCTATAGTTCTAGGAGTTACGAGCTTTTGGACGGTAAAGAGCTTCTCATTAGTGAAAAGGAATCTCTCTCAATGCTGACATGCGGCCAGTTTCAAAAGTTTTCGGCGTCTTTGGAGCTGTACACGTTTGTTTTCTTCAGTGAGAAGCTGAAATTTCTGGATCTTGTAAGGCTTCAATCGAACTCTGATTTTGCCGATCGTTGCACTGATCGGTCCCTTATTTCCAGTTCACCAGCGATCTTTCTTGTGGAAACCTTCGAATTTCATTGAACTCGCCTTTCGATAATCTTACGGCTACTGAAAGAGTTCACCATACGTTTTAGTTCACTTTCTGGACTTTGACCATCATTACCAAGCTCTTTGAAACGATAGATTGCTTCGGACACTATTTGCCGAGGCACATTAAGAAAACGAACGACTTCATATAGTTCGTTTTCCAACTTTAAAATAGCATATCTTTTGCTTGGCAATGTAAAAAGGCTAAAAATCAGTACATAAACTAAAAGATGCATTATAAAATATGTTATAATTGAAGTGGCAGACAAAAAGAAATGAACAAAAATTTAAAAGAAATGAATTAACTTTTATTGTATGATGTAATAATTTTGTCCGAGATTTTGTGACGCACCCTGTATATAGATACAACAAAAATTCAAATAAATTTCACAGATGATTTAAAGATCATTAAGAAGTAATGTCTAAAGTATTTTATGTTGAAATTGAATAAAAGTTACGATGTATATGAAAATGGCGTGCTTTAAAACCGTGCATTTGATTATCTTTAAAAACAATCACTAATGTCTCAATTTCAATAGAATTTGGATTAAACATCTTTTTAAACTATCCCTTAATGACCACTGAAGCAATTCTTTTTTAAAGTTTTTGAAATATATATTTCAAAACTTTTATCAATGAAATATTTTTGGGACTTTGTTCCATTACAGTTTTTATTCTTAATACCCATTAACAATCCTTCAATTCTGTCATCAGAGGATCTCAATACCATGCATAAGTATGACTGAATATTAGTTATCCAATGTACAAAATAATAATACATAAGATACTGATGAATATCATCAGTTTAAAGTCAAGAATATTAACTTAAAAAAAAAACTAAAATTTATATTATTTAAAATTCGTTTTTTAGTTGGGTTTTTTTCACGAATTAAATTTTTTTTTTTTAATTTTACACATATGCAACACATATTTATGATGAAATTTTCATTTAGAAATCAGGACATGCTAAATATAATGTTCACCAGCATTTAATGTATTTAATCAAATTAACACATTATCTGAAATAACTTATCAAACAATTTTAGTATTATTAGAAATTAATTAAAACACCCAGTAATTAAAGTGGATCAATTTAAAGACTAAAAATAGTTGTAATAATTTTTAAAGAACAATCTTGCTCTAAAAAATAACTATTTTAAGAGAACATAAGAAATTTTAAGCAGAAAATTAATTCAATAAAGCAACAACAACCAATTTAATTTTTATTCATGATCATTAAAACATACTCACGATAATTTTCTTTATTTGAGATGTATGTAACTCCTACCAGAGCCATTATTTCAGTAACATGAAACCAATAATTCAGCGTTACAATGTGCATGTACAGAGACTTTGATTCATCTTTAACATTCTTAGCTTTTCTAACATAATGGCTGTAATACACAGAAGCCAACAAAAGACGGGGAGTTGAATGGAGAGCCACACCTATTCTCCATATATATCTTTGAGGAGATATACCAGTTATTGCACTTACAGATGGGCAAAAGTTGAAAACCTAAAAAAGAAATGTATGGTAATAAATATTATTAGTATTTAACAGGAAATAAAATTAATTAACTCTTAAACCAGCAAATCCAAGTTGTAATATTGTGCAATTTTCTTCATATTTACATTAAAATAACAACTAATCAATTACAGTAAAACAAAATTTAAATTCTGTTGAATGTGCTTAAGGTTTTAAATAAACATATGCAATTAATCAAAGTAAATTAATGAGTTAAATTAATAATGCACGAAAAAGTTATCTTGAGTGATAAATTTAAGAGTTTAAAACATTCACTATTACCTTATTTTTTACATGAATCTTTGCACATATGGGATATATAGTAATTATAACACTTTTATGATTAACAAATATTTCTACTAAAGTATGAAAAATAGAATCTATGAATTAAAAAAATATTTAAGAAAGGGGGAAAAAATGTCATATAGATACAATTATTAAAAAATGAACTTACTTGGCAAATTGTAGTGTTCACCAACTCAAAGTTGAAGATCATTGAGGTAACAAAACAAAATACCATAGACACAAGGGGTAACACAACTGTTATAAAGGAAAGTTTCTTCAAAGACAAGGAAAATAGTGGACGAACACTTTCATCATCAATGTTTCTATTCATATTTGCAAATACAAAACGTTTCTCTCCTGAAAAAAATTTTGACAAAACTAAAATTGATTTCTAATAAATGAAGAAGACTTTCATTTAAGCCACAAACTGTTCAGTTACTTCTTATATGGATATAACAACTTAACTCAAGATTAAATGCCTTTAAATTATATTAAGTAAAGAAGTTGTACAAATCTCATTTGCATAGAGAAGCTTACTTCAATTTCTAACAAGTTTATCATAACAGCTCTTAGAAAATGCAACAGAAGCTGAGTACAAAATCAGGTTTTTTTTCTTGGTCTTACACAGGATCAGGCGATTAGGAACAGTGACTAGAATTATGTATCGGCGAATCTTGAAAAATATGAAGCCTTCTTCAAAGCACTTTAGGGAAAACCAAAAAATTTTTTCCTGTTTTTTTGCTGCCACTTTTTTTTTGTTACAGTACTTTAGTTTTTAGCTTACTTTAGTTGCTGCAATAAAAAAAAAAAGTGAAACTAAACTTTCCAAAGAGTCACTATTCACTCCATATATTGGTTATTTGCAAGGTAACTTGCTAAGTTACATATTTCTAGGATTTATAACATATAACAGTTATTAATAATGTTCAGATTTCATTTTAGCACTTACTCCTCAGAAACAAGATTCAGAATGCAATTTTTCCAGATAATTTTCATTGTGGGATGATTAGGAACAGGTTTTTAACATACTAAAACCCTATATTTTCATGCATTTGGAATCATTTATTAAAGGACTGAAATTGATTGACATCAAATCACAGAATGAGGTAGCCTACTATCCCTTAAATAATGTCCATTATTATATGCCAATTACTTAATTAAAGACAATTAATTACATAATTAAAGAACCTACATAACATTACTTTTCACTTATGAAAGGTGGCTATTAATAATTTGATGCTGCCTGACTTCAAATATGAAGGAAAATAAGAAAATTGAAATCAAGGCAGGAAAAAAACCCTGTGATGTTGAGAGAGGAATCTAAAGATGATGGTTTGGATTCTTTTTCTAAAAGAAATGGAGGTTGTAAAGAAGGACAAAGTAATTTGGGATTACCCATTGTTGATTTTTCAACAAATATGCATGTTTTGATTATGTTGAAGGTAACAGTATGAATACCCTTTATTCGTACATTGAGAGACTGATGGAGTTGTTGATGATCAACTGAATGACAGTTTCAAGAGCATAATAATAATTTCAATTAATTCAAGATTCAACATTCAATAATTTCAAGATTTGGCTACATTGAAATTTTTTTCAATGATTAATGTTAATTTGCAATTTCTGAAAATCAAATAAATGTTACACAATCAAATCCTACTGCTGAAGTTGATTTTTTCAAATAGCATAAAAGTCAGAGAAAAATCAATTAAATAGGTAACTGAATGTTCTGCTAGAAGTGAGAGTTTTACTTTTTATTGTTAATTCCAAATATTAGTCCTTATTCATTTAAAAGTGCATTTCTAAGACATAATATTCAATATTTTCTGTTTTTATAAAGATGCATTTATCCACAAAATTGTCATAGAATGAATATAAATTATTCCAAATTGAAAATATTAAATAGTTACGATAATTTTTATGCAATATTCCAAGAAATATAATATATTTTTATTGCAAAATAGTACCTTGGAATAAATGGGGATAAACAATAAGCAATAGTTGCTTATCGTTTCAAATATATTCTCCTCAAGCCAGTTTGTTACTATGATCAAAAGCCAAAACAAGCACCCCCCAATCATCCCACAGATTCTGGAGTAACTAAGAACATACTTTAATAATTATGAACATTAATTTAACTGATATGTATTAATTAAAGAAAAGGCTTTTGTTTAATGAGACCTTTAAAACACAATCATGCATTCACATACATTACAAACCTATTTTCAATTTCATATAATCCAATTTAAATCAAAGAAAATGTCAGAGTTTGCAAAATTTGCTCCTAATTACACAACTTGAAATTGATAATCTCAATAGTCAATTAATGGATCTTTTATACATATTTGGTAGGCAACAGTATGGAAATGCATCCGACACACATATATATTAGTATAATTAGGGACTGAGTATTGCTTATTTTCGCACAAAGTTTCATTTCTAAGTTTTTCTGCAGACACCTTTGCCACAGACAGAGATTTCCAATTTCAAATTATAATAGTTACTGATACTTTCTACCATGGCTTGGCAAGAGAAAATTATTTGCAAAATACTAGTAAAACAATAGAAATAAGAAGGATTTAAGATTTAATGCAAAGTATATTTTGTTTTTATTTACTAAAATTTGCCTTTCTTACTGTATATTCTGATCAATCAGAAAGATTTAAGTCTCACCTGAAGCTATACTATTAGTTGTTAAAAGAGGAAAAGCATTGCTTTAAAATAATAGTCTAACTAGAATAGTCATAAACAGATATTTTGAACTTATAATTTTGTGAACTGAAAATAATATTTGATATTATCTAATACCTTAAGCAATAAGTTTTTAATTTACATAAAAGTAAGTAAAAAAAAACATTGAAATAACAAAAATTATTCTAAGTTTGAAATCTTATCTATAATGACAAATATGATATTATTATTTCCTACCAACTTTTCAATCTGAGTGTTTAATGCTTTCTATTCTACCTAGATAGACAACTACTACATATAGAAATACAAATATAACATCAAAAGCTTGATAACACTGGTTATAAATTTGAATTTGTAACAGTAATAAAACAAACAACAAACTCTAAGTAATGCAGTTTACTGACTATATTACCTAGAATTAATAAATTATGCTACAGATAAAAAATTAACCTATTATACACAGATAATCAATTATCTAAAACTTTTACAATGTTAAAACAATGCTTCATTTTAATTTTTTCAAAAATGATTTAATTTTTTCAAAAATCTTTTCATTTTTTTGTATGATTTTTAATTTTAAAATTCAAATTTAAGATTTTTAAATGAAATTAGTAACAAATAATTCAATTTGAACTTGATATATGAACACTAAATTAATGCAATTAGAGCAATGTTAATCTCCTTATTAAATAAACATCCAACCATTTCTACAGCAAACAGCATTTATATTCCATTGCAACAATTTAGACTTAAGATTTAGTGCATGTCAAAAACTTTGGAATTATAATTTCTTTCAACTATTTAATCCAACTACAGTACAAGAACTACTATGCATATGCACTTGAATTCCATTAAAATAAAATGGCCATCTTTAAACTTCACTTAGCACAGGATCAATATCTGGTTTTTCCAATGTGAATAGAGTGTGCTAGGTTACACATTTAATATGAAACATCTAACATGAAATATGACGTTTCTATTTAAGTGAAAATCAAGCAACTTTTAAAAATATGAAAACTGTCTTACACAAACGCTATTAAGCATAAGCAAAATTTCTTCATTCTTTTTAAGCATGTTTCTTTGATAACTTGCCTATTAACAATAACCTACTCATATTTAGTGAAAGAGTTTTGTTTCAAAACTAAACAGGGTCCCTAAAGAAATAAAAATATAGCAGTTAAAAATTAAGTGAAGAATATATTTTAATAATAAAAATAACAAAAAAAGGGGATCCCTAAATATTTGTCTGAAAGGCAAATTGAAAATTCATAGCTTTTCTTTCTTTTTTTTTTTTTTTGTTAATTATCACAAAACTTCAGGATAAAATTTGGTTACTTTAATTTCAAAATTCAAGTTAGTTAGATGGGATATATTTAAAGAGAAAGGATATCTAAATATTTGATTTAACTGTTTTTACTTTAATTAACAGGATAATTAAAGAAAATTTATTTTTATATTGCATCATCTTCATTTGTCCAAATAAAATCATTGTTCTGTAAAATTAATAATACACACATTAATTACCAAATTTATCTAAAAAACTTTGCTCATACTGAACAAGGATAATTCAAAATACAAAGTGGCACTTATTATTAATAGTTTAGGCTGAAAGAAAATTTATATTTGAAATTATATATGTTTTAAAATTCTATGCTGAGTTTATAGAAGAAAACTCAGCAAGTACTATCCCCTTTCCAATAATCACATCATGAAAGATGATGCACATTTCCTAGATATGCTAATGATGGACTTTGAAAATAAAATTTTGATATAATCAGAGTTAATAAATGCAGATTATTTTAATAGAAATTGAATTCATTAAAAAACAGAAAGATAGAGAAAACAGAGAGTACATATTGATCTATAACAAGTCCTATTACCATTTGAGGCAACATGCAATTTGTTAGGATCACTAAAGCTATGATAGTAAATGCATTTGTCAGATTGTTATTATTACTAAGCAAAATATTTTTAAAAAAACAGTAAAGCAGCAGTCTTTATTCGTTACCACATAAATTTTACAAATATACACATTTACTTAATTTCTTTTCACTCATCAATAATCAATAGTTTTTTCCTCTCTCCTATTTTTAAAATGAATTTGGAAGCAGTAAATATATTCAAATAGAAAAGCAGAACAGATATAATAAGAATTTATGGAAAGAAATTAGAAGATATTTTTGTAGTTGAAATTGGGAACAAATTCACCAGTTTGGGATATCTAACTAAAATGTTTCATCAAGAAGATAAAACTAGGCACAGAAACAAGACAGCTACTTCGTTAACAGATGTTTATGGATTGAAATCTGAATATTTTTCAAATGATTACTTTCAGATTTATATGACATAAAAAAGAAATGATTTAATGATCAAACTTTGGAAATAGGCAAAATCATCTAAAAGTAAAAAAATATTTTTCAAATATTGGAGGAAGAAACAGCAAAAATAAAAGAAAGATTTATAACAAAAAATTAAATGAAATTCCACAAAAAGAATTAATGTGCAAGTATTTATACATACATATTATATATATATATATATAAATCCTGCAGAAAAACCGTTTAGGGTACAGTTGGGAGGAATACAATAGCTACATTTATGCCTAAATAAAAGATTAGAATCTATTACTAGTTTCTCCATTAGATAGAGCAGTTATGGCCCTTGCTTGAATTTAATTGTTAATAATATTATTTGCATAATTTATAATATTATTCATATTTAAAACAGAAAATCTGATTTTTATGCTTCAGAAATAAATAAAAATTCTTATTTTTTCAATGATTTTTTTCCCAGTCTTATTATTAATAAAATAAAAATATTTTAAATGTATGATAAATTTCACAAAATTGAACAAAGGCATAGTATTTAACAGTCAAAATAAGCTTAAGTGTAGCATATGCAAATGTGTCATATGTATTTTAAAAATCTGCAGAGGGAGGAATGGGGCAATATCAATTAGGAAGGAATTTGACATGCTCACTTAAATTTCAATACATTTTCTAAACATGCTAGCAATTAAAGTTTTACATTTTTCTTCATGTTGTTTAATAAAATTAATTGTTGGGGTGTTACAATCCAATAGTGAATAGATGATTTTAAATTTATTAAAATATATATGTACGCATTATTATGTCATATATATATATATATATATATATATATAGTGTAATGTGTGTATGTAATGATATCTCTTGATCCAGTTTAAATCGTAATTAATACCCTAAATTTTGTCTTAATTTAGCTGGTATTAACTTTATTCTAAAATGTTCTCTTATTTCCTGATCCAGTTGCTACTTATTTTTATTTAATTAATTTTACACGCACTCTATAAAACTGCTGAATTCAGCATGTTCACATGCTCTGAGCGATAGGATAAAAATCTCTAATGCTTATGACATTCTTTTACAGATATCCAAGGTTCCCTTTCCTAAGATTACACATGTCAAAGAAAAGTCAAGAATTTACTTAAGAGCACCAGTGTCTCTAAACATGTTTTGTTATTCTTTATTTTTTTGACAATAGCTTTATTAAAAAAAAATATAGTATGAATACATATTGTAGATCATTCTGTATAATTTCACATAAAAAATATATATTCTACCTAAAATCATGCTTATCACTTTAATTAAGAGAAATTTTAATGTAAATATATTAAAGAAATTAGCAATACAATAAATATCAAGTAATGAAAAAAAAAATAAAGCTGAATTATGAAAGTTATTTATCAAATTTTTTAACTCCCTAAATGAAAAATAATTTCTCATTTTATATCTTTTTACATAAAAATGCTATGAATATGGAAGAAAAAGCACCCAGAATAGAGAAATACATCTAAAGTAATAACATATTGCAATCAGCAGAAATGGTTGTAAAAGAAAATAAAAATTTTTAAAGTATGGTAGCACTAATCAAGATTTCAAAATCAACTCTTGTTGGCATGTCCAAAACTATAAACCAATGAATGAAAATGACATTGAAATACAATATTTATTAATTTTAATTTTCTAAAATCTTCTCCCATACCTCCCTCATATAACGGAGATGCATGACAAAAAATGTTACAATTTTTATCTATGCAAATAAAAGGTAATTGTTTGTATTTTGTTGCTCTTGTATTTTTTTTAACAAATTAAAGAATATACTGTTAGATTTTTTAAAACTGCACTTTTTTTAAGTCGAAACTAGTGAACTTTTTTATGAAATCTGTCCCACTCCTCCCCCCTAATTATATCTGGAAAAATTTCTTCATAATCATGTATAAAATTAAATAAATTTTCTGATTTCTCAAAAATATTGAAACCTTTTCTTTTCCACATAAAGTAAAAAAAAAAAAAAATGGTGTTAGATTCTTTACATTTGTTCCAAAATCCTATTCATCAGAAAATAAAATAAAAATGAAAAACTATGGATGCAATATATATATATATCTTAAATTCTGATTGCTTTATAAATTTTATCTTAATTTAACCCATATTAACTTCATTCTAAAATGTTCTCTTATTTTCTTATCCAATTCCACCTTTTTTATTTAATTGATGCTGCATGAGTTCTTAAAAATGTTTCAATCAGCATTTTCACATGCCCCAAGTGATGGGATAAAAATCTATCATGCTTTGCCATTCTTTTAAAAGATACCTATATTTTCATTTCTTAAGTCTATATGGGACAAAGAATCCCTAACAGAATCTCATAGTATAAAATCATTGGGGAAAAATATTTCAGTTCTCTTTTTGCTCTTCCCTTATGTCATGAATTGACATATCTCATCACTTTTTGCTTGTACATAAATTATACATCCCAGGATGGAATGAATCCAATTGAAAAATTCAAAAGTGTTTTCTCTCTTCGGCCACAAAATTGCTTAAAAAATATGTGTTTACATTATATATATCTCTTGAGTTATTGCTAAAGATAATTTGTTTATCAAAAAAAAAAAAAAAAAAAAAAGGGGGGGGGGGGG